>CH001736.1:711041-764435 GCA_000149265.1 Ciona savignyi | reverse complement strand
AGTGCACAAAAAGTTTATTGAAGCTTAATGCGAAAAAACTTCTAAGCGCAAAGCCATGCACAAATTAATGGTTATTGATTAGGTGATTGAAACCTCTATATTCTATAGTGGATGTCATAAAAAGAATAAATCCACAAGATAAACGCTTAGACCTAAAAATATAGATACGCAGGCAAAAACTAAACATTTCTTCATTCCCCATTTTTTTCAACCGTCAATAAAATCAATTGAAAATTCATTTATATCCTAAAACATGACATTGTTGGGATTTAATTTTATATAGGCCTACATACAAGTCAAAAACGAGTGTACGAGTGCATATAAAACTAATGTAAACTCACAATTGTTCTAAAGAAACGAGGCCATTGAAAGCCCTTTTGTGTATCGTCCTTATTCTGTTCTTGTACAGATATCTGTCAACATAAAATATCGAAAATACATAGGAATGTTGGAAACAGTTGCTTTGTTTGAAAGAGACATTCCTGGCTGTTATTGCATTTTTCTGAATTCTATTATATAGGCCTATCAATCAAAATTTAAAGACAAATTCGTTGAGGTATGTATGTGTAGAAAACAAGTGGAACGTCATATAATGCGTCATCGCTTATGCAAGCAGTTTTGGGTACCTATTTACATCGGTTTGAATAGTGCTCCCTTAGACCGCTGTTTACTACCGACTCGGTTTTCGCCAATCCTCTCTGCTATGCAGTGAAAAACAACTGAATTCGCGGTGTTAAAATATGCTCTTTTCCCAACGAGTAACCGTGAAACCATAAAAATGCGAATTGAATCAGTTGACGAAATTTTTGAACGCAAAAGAGATTTATTTGCGTTGCATGTTGACAGAATACGTCCCCCACTAAGCTTTTATATTATTTAGTATTTTCAGCCAAATTCTAGCATTTTACGTTTGCAGCAGATCAAAATGATTTTTTGTATTGTGGATAATGATGCACATTTAATTAACTTGCGTAAAATGTCAATCTGCTCGTTAGCCACAAATAAGCAAAACTACAGATTAATTAAACTGCCACCATAAACCTCTACGAAGTCATTTTATTTTACAAGTGCAAAAGCGTCTTTAAGCATGCAAGCCGTGCTACAATCTATAGACGACAGACCTTAAAAATCACATTATCGGCTTTGGGAATTTATTTCGCGCGGAATCTAAATACCACTTCAAACCAAAAAAATCGGATTCAGGTGTAAAAAAGGTATGTTAAGTGGATTCGCATTTCGAAGTGGGTCTGTACTTTATACCCTTCAATTCAGCGCGTTTGCGGGTAGCGCTAAAGAGATCTTGTACTTACAGATACTTCAACGAGGAGAGGCCACGAAATGCGTCTTCAGAGATCGACTGGATCTCGTTGTTATTGAGTAATCTGCAAAAACAAAGTAATTGAGGTATAAGAGTGGATAACACGAGGTAGAAGTGGCAAAGAGAAGTTTAAAGGATTCGGTGCCAGTCACCCCGCGACACTGCTTGCAAGTCTGCATGTAGGCCAATCTACCATATAAACAAAGACGGAATTGCATTAACTAGTTACGCTTTTTTCTGTTTTCCTATTTTTAAAGGAATAATAGTCTAAAGAAATACAAAAATAATAAGAGGACATTTGTAAATGCTCTGTTAAAAAAGTAGGTCGGGTCTTCCGCCCAATGACTATCAACTTGTTTTTACCGGTTTACAAATTAAACTGTGTAGGCTACACTGTACAGTAATAAGATAATCATACCGTATTTAATAATAAACAATTAATCTAACGGCGTCACAGTAGTTAAAGGCATTATTTAAAGCAACATTTTTTCGGTTTATGAACCTTCAAAGATATTAAATTTCTTAAAAATTGGTTAAATAAATAACTTTGAAACTTTCTCTGACTTCAAAGAAGTTTCATTTCTAATTTTAATAGACCACAAGCTTTTAGTGGTCTGGATTCGCTTCAAACGTTTAACACAAGATTCCCGACAAAATACAAGAAGTACGACCCGTCGATTTTAATTTTGTGTAAAAACCTCATTCGGAGTATAGAGGATTAGCATGTGCTTAAACAGTAAAGATACCGTAAGACGCGGCGCTAACGTCCGTTAACAAGTGGACAAAAATGAATTTTGCGATGCCTCAACCCTAAATCCAGGCCTGCTAAGTGAACCGTTCACTTGTACAAACTCAGCAGGGCGGCGATTAGCTGCCTTATCATTATGTCAACTTATGTATTTTCACTCAGAAAAGAACCATTTATGTGAAAAAGTGAATTTAGGATAAACCGGGACGAAATATATATACTTCTAGAGATGAAATTTAATTGCCATGATTAAACGACAGCTACTTTTTCCTATGCTTACTCATCGTTTTAAACTTGTAAATCTCTGTGCGTTAAGCAAATATATTGCTTCTGGGAAAGTGCCAGCACTTTAATACTTCAAACAATTACTGGAAGAGTTGCGAGAAATCCTTCGCGCCAAGTCTAAGTATCTGTACCCAGGGTCTGGACGGATTAACTTTTCATGTTTTGTAAACTTGTCTGTGTGATGGGTCGACACACTTTTAGACCCCGGGTTTCTTTACCGCGACAGTGAAATTCGACGAACAGCTTGCGTCGTTTAGTTTTGTGACAACTATCCGTTTTAAACCGGCGTTTAACGCCAAAATGCAACACGAGTTGTTAAATTCTTCGTTCGCATGGGTTCGAGTTGCAGCCAAGAATTACAAGGGTGTTTAGTTCCACTTAGGAGAGGCGGGCTTATAAATTTGTAACCGTTAAATATCCTGCAAAGCTCTGCTAACCAAGCAAATAGAATTGGGTCATTCTATAGACTGGGAATGTGGATAAAAATTCTTTGCGTTCGCAGGTATTAAGGAACAGTTGACCTTCACGTACAGGGTCGAACGATTGGCATGATATTTCAGAAGGAGCTGTAAGCACCACTTGAACTTGGAATGCGATGGTTTAACTTGAAATTTCGATTTTTATTCAAGCGTACAGTATGAGCCACTTACAGGGTATTGAGATTCCACATTCGATGGAAAGTTGACGAGGGAATGCTTCGTATGCGGTTGAACCTCATGTCCCTGAACAAATATTGCATGTTAAATATTATAGACTGAATGCGGAAGAAGACCGAAATGGACTTTACATTGTAAATACGGGATATCTTTTTTTGGAATATGCGACGTATAGTTGTTTTATGTTAATATAAGCGCTATGAAAGTCACGTTTAGTAAATAGTAATAAATAAAAAAGATAAAACGACTTCGGATAAGAGCGACAAATACAATTAGTGATATTCTATTTTACGTTGTGTCATTGTCAATTACAATCCACTTGAAAAGAAAATATATATTTAGGCATATCAATCCAATAATAAGCGACCAGTATCCAATATTCTATTTAGTCACTGCAAACAATATTAACCACAGTGGAATTTTTATGGTAAAATATTGACAGCTCTAAGCACCTGACGACATTAAACTCGATAAAAGGCGACCTTTAGGCCGGGTTCACACCAAAACGACAAAAACGTTTTTGTCGTGTCGGACCGACGTTTTACAAATAGAACGCATTGTCCCCTATGCGCCGATTCACACCAGTCCGATTTTGACGCAAACGACACGTTTTCTGTCGTACGACAAAAAAACATGTTTTTCAGGAATAGAGCATGCGCTATTTTCTTACGACATGTTTTTTTGTCGGACGAGTTTAATATCGTGAAATATCAGCATATACAATTGTTTTATTGCTAATATGCAGTACATATACTATTACTATAGATATAAATGTGTTTTGAAGTAAATACACTAGTTTTAATAATATTAGAGAGTTTAGGTTGAAGTGAATATGGACTAAAGTGCACAGCAATTAGGCCAAGACAGATATATTTAGTTTAAAATCAGAAACTTATTATGTTGTGATTAAAAAGCCTAACAAATAATACATAACACTAGTTCAACATCTCAGGTAAGCCTTTTGTGTAGCCTAAACTGAACAAAACCAGTACTGGTACTTAAACTTACATAAATTTTCCCGATAGGCGATACCGGTAGGTACTGGTTAAATATATAGGCTATTTAGTCTGTAGAATTATGGTGGATCCAAGCAAACTTCAACTACTAATTCAAGAATTGAATATTAAGTCGGCAAAATACAAGCCTAATATATCCAGTTCTGCATACCGGTATATGAATTGAGTTGTACAAGAGTTAACTTGAAATCTTATTTGTCAAGTTTTGAATAAGAGTGGTAAGTGTGTAAAGTGTTGCATTCATAAATAGATTATATTCTATATATGATTCTACTTTTTGTAAGTATCTAGTTATGATACCAATACAGCGGTACAGATCCGGTTGCCAAACTACCCGTTACAAGTTGGATGTTAATTCTAATATTCAGCAAAACTTTGGTTAACCACTTTTGTACATAAGGATGTTTTATTGCATTGAATGGTAAAATGAAGCTTTTGCATCTAGGCAATTATTAGATTACCACAGGCCATGAGTTCTCTAGCATTGATAATTGCATTACTATAGTGAAACAAATATAATCTATCCTATAATCCTGTACACTTATTTTTTGGTCTTGTGGATTATGTATATTAATGTTGAATAACACCGGTATACATTTGTCTTTACAGCATGACTGGACCAGTACCAGTAATTCAAGTTCATCATCTGACAACACTGATACAGTTGTGGAAATATTTTGCAATGAAACAGTCTGGTAAAATATCAATTTTACTTCTGCAAATTACTGCCGGTAACTGAAAAGTACATACCAGAGGCTACAGAACAATAAAGTGCCCCGAAATAACAGAGAAAAAAGAAACCAGCATATAATGCACACAAATAACCAAGGCAATGCTTCACTTTTTAAAATGTCGTAGTAACTTTCAAATGGTTTGCGAGCATCCCGATAAACATTTTGTTTTTAAACTAGATCAGTATCACTATTTAACTTATTTACATTCCTGTATCCATTTTGTGCTGTGTATGAAATTGTTGAATGTTAATCGAGTTATTTCCATTTTAATTATCATGTTCATTGTTCTGTCTACAACACTCTCCATACTGTTTGTTTATATGGGTGATATGAACTGTGAGCAAAAACAAATGTCATTGTTTTATTTGTACAGATGAAACCAATACATTTACCCTCCAATGTATTTATCCGAGTTATTGTTTTTTGGTTGTCAAAGTGCAAAATATGGGCACCACTTTAAATTACTATGTCACACTTCTTAGGTTGGTTCTGGTATAAAACTACCAAAATAACCTAAGACACCTCTTGTAAGTTTTGGCAGCCATGTAGTATAAAAATGTTAAGGTCAAGAGTGTCTGATGTTAAGGATTTAAGGTTGTAATACTGATTATATAGAAGTATGTTCTCTCTATAATAGGCTTCAGTCTAAAAGTAATTCAGGAAAAAGTTAGGTTGTCATACTTCAAAAATGTGATTTTTTCAGGTTCCATTAGAATGTTTAGTTTATCCAATATAGGATTTATCCAAGTTAATTGGTGTCCTATGACGATAGTACTCTGAATACCAATTAAAATTATGATGTCTTTGCCTTTATTTTCATATAAAATTCTAGTTATAAGTGTTTATCCATATTCATGCAAACCGTCGGACCGAAACACGTTTTATTGGTGTGAATCGACCAAAACAAAAAACGAAAAACACGCTTACGACAAAAACGTTTTTGTTGGACGTACGACAAAATGTCGTTCTGGTGTGAATCCAGCCTTAGACGACCGTAGCGAGAGTATAGGCGAATGAAGTGTAACCACCTGGTTTTATTAGGGTTAATTACAACTCTTTTAGTTGTTCGGGCGTTTTAAGTCAATTCGCTCGTTAAAGGTTGTTAGTTTGTTGTGCTTGTATAGTTGTATGGTTTTCACTCACGTGGTTGAAATGTTACACTCTTAAGTGGGGTTCTCGATAAACTTTTATGTATAAAATGCTTGTATTTCACATTAAGCAGCATAAAACCCCATTTCATACAAGTCTTTTAAAATATTGCACTACCACAGTCACATATCAGAAAATAGGGGGTAACGTCTAACAACTGGGTTGAGCGGGAAATATAACAGGGACAGGTGATTATTATAAGCGTTAATGGAATTAATGCATAAATGCAAAGCCGGAAGACACTGTAACGGAAATATATCCAGCTATCGACTTTGAGGGCATTACGGTTTACCAATTAACAGCAACCAGTAAGCAAAACGTGCCTTAATTGAACATTATGGCTTAGGTGGATATTGACCCATTGGTTTAAAAACCATGATGTAGTCTCTCACGTCAATAATAGAAAAAATGTCTACAGTACGGCACGGCCAAGAAACCGCGAAACGACTTCTTGGGAAATGAAAACTAATTCAATTACAAAACAAGCTGCTAATTTTACGATTGCTTCACAACGATCCATGACCGAAAAATAGAGATCGTATTTTTATTTGTTTATAGTGGAAGTTGCGGTTGTATTGTGCTTGTGTGTTTGGTAACACGAAATAAAAGTTCGATAGCGAAAACAGGAAATGCGGTAAAGATGAACTTCCTAAATCACTTCTCTCGCTTCCGCGGCAGACGAAGAATGGAGATTGTGACGTAAAAATCATGCGAATCTACCAAGTGAGTGGTTGATGAAACAGAAGTTTGACGTGCCAGATTAAAAACACAACAAATGACGCATCAGAAACGAATTTTTACTCGATTGCTAAAAGGTGGAAATTCATTTTTCAAGAGTACTTATGTCTCATAGAAAAGTCACGCGGTTATTCTCATGTGTTTAAACCGAGTTGGTGTCTCAAAATTAACCAAACCGCAAGTTCGACTAGTAATTGTAATGTTGGAACGTGTTTATAGATCGGATCTATTTGGGGAATGGGCGTGGAGGGATGGGAACTTAAATGTTCATTGAACCGGGCCCAAGCGACAGAGACGCTGATTTCATTAGTTCATTCAGCTCCGTGGTATAAAAGAAGAACGTTGGGCAATTCAGTCGATGTTTCATAATTTAGTTTAGGGCTGACATTTTAAAACATACGATATACATTTACCTACCATCTGCACTTATCTAAGGCGAAAGGGCTTCCTGGCAAAAGTGAATTACAATAAACCACGACGGAATAGATAAAATTCCAAATCTTAAGGTTTCACCAACAGACAGATAAGAGCTACTTTTCAACGACCTCGCATCACTCGTAGGTTTTAAACTTGTTAACACTGAGATGTTAATCCAGATTTTAATGTCTTAGTTTCGATGACACATGTTTAATCTGTTTGTGGCAGTTAAATCACGGAGTATGATAAACAAGAAACATACGGACAAAAGCCAATAAAAACATAAACGATTCCACTTAGAATCACGTATGTTACTTTGCCATTAGGTTTTGCCATACAAATATAACAATTTCTTCTTCAGACAAAACCTGTAGCAATTGACCTCAAAAACGCAACTCGCACTATGTGTGGTTAGACTGATACCGCCGTTATATGTTAGGTTGCAATACACTGCTGTTTACGAAGATTTAATGGGGGTACAGTTGGGAACACAGCGCTTGCAGCAGAAGTGTAAGTGAATTTTCATGTTTTGGTAAGCTCCGTAACGAGCGCAACAGGATGTAACTGATTTTGTGTGTTTATAGCCGGGTATAGGTACAGCCTATTTAAACAGGAGTTCAGGGATTATCTTCTTGATATAGTGAGTACTAGTCAAGCAGCCGGAATTCCATTCCTGTAGTCCCACATGAGTTTAACTTTGAATCGCCATTGAATGTAAGAATATTTCACGAAAACTGATCATTGTTTGGAGCATTATTTTAGGGGGGATAAATGAGGGAAAGGGGAGAATGGAAGAAGGGAAACTGCACACAAAAATACAGATTATGACAATAAGTTTGTGAAAGTGCTGGGTTTGAAGTTCTAGTTGGTTCTTGGGTTGAGATTAGTGTTTGGGAGGAGGTTTAGAATTCGTTTCCAAAGTTTTAGTAACCACTTTTTTCCTTATCTTGGCCCCTATTCCCCTTCTGTTAGTGTTGCCCGTCATTACAATCTCGTTTTCTGCTTCATCTGAATCCACGACAGAGTCAACCACTGGACACAATCACTTTGGTGGACGGCAACAAACTAATAACTGACGTGGTTTTACAAGGAGATTGTCACCAGCTACGCTCCCATAGCATATAATGCCAATGTTAACACTTCAAATACAGCGGACCTTGTTTACCTTCCAATAAAACCGCACCACGCAAGTTTATATCCCGTTGTCAAATAGACCGATAATAAAGGTTTATATTAGAGTTTACATCTTTTATCCACTGGCAAAATCTCACTTACACTGTGTTTTATGTTTACTTCACTATTTTCCCCAAAATCTTTTAAAATGAAGTTCAACTTTGTAGTCAAGCCATCCAATTAGAGGAACTTTTCGTAGGGTATTTCTGTTGTCATTTTTCATGGGTTTTGTTTGCTTGTTTGTTATGTATTACTAAAAACAAATAACATTTTTAGTTGGTGGAGGCCAATTTTGAATTTTTGCAGGCAAAAGCTCATTTTTTTTGTTTATTGTGGTATTTTTTAGGAAAGATGCCAAACCTTGTTCGACAGGCCGGATAATTGGTGGAAAGTAATCCTAAAACATTTGTATCTAGTTTGATAAATTACCATAGCTGTACCCATTCTTACCCCCATTGAAATATGCCATGTATGATGTCTATGGAATCAGGGGTGGTTAACCTGCTCATATGTAACCATACATTTTTATTTCCACAATAATTCGATTTAAAATCTGCGACCGTAGATTTTTAAATTTCAGTTTTTGCCTTCTGTATTAACGCAAAAGTGTGGGACATTGTGACATTTTATTTTTACGACGCTTGAGATGACTTGCAACCAAGTAAGGAAAATCTGGGGCTTAAACAAACTCGTGCCATTTTCGGCAATATGTTGGTTATCGAAAAGCGGTCTCGTGCCTCTCGCATATGGACGAAATAATTAACATTCCTACCTTATGAGTGAGGGACTTGGTTTCCGAAGCTAAACGACTTGTCGAATACTGCAAACGGCGGATAAAATGCGTGAAATACGAAATGATTTTGCCACCCAGGATTTCCAAACAAATTAAAGGCGTGTTTTCTAAAATTGACCACCGTCAAAGACAACTATTTCGGTAGACCACGTGTTTATTGACTCATGACTTAGATAATTATGATTTTTGTCAATGTCTGTGCACAGATCAAACTTTAAAGGCGTACCTTGAATGAAATACTTCTACAAAATTTCAAAAGCATTTTTGTAGAATTTTAAGTGACAGTCCTAAAATTGTTCTTTACACTTTACCAGACCAAGTATAGTAATTCTTACGTTGCGTGTATTTTATTTAGACCATGATCAAATTTAATCGTTTACCACAAATAACGCTGTCAGATTACCGTAATTTTCACTAGCACATAATCTAGATCAGTGCACGGTAACCCAGACACGTTTCGGTGTGTATTAACGCTGGTTATACTGTGGTCACTCCAGTTCAGGTGCCCATTTATTCGAAATTCGTAGATTGAATCATCAGTAATAAACACCTATAAGAGGATTTGAAATTGATTCACTCCATCATTACGCCAGACTAGTGATTGCTAGTTTTACCGAACGTCAATTAAACGCACCGAGTACCGTGTTTAACCGAAATGCCCCGGTATAAGATGAAAGATGGGTGTAATCTATGTTCATTTAACAAGGAGTGGAAAAGTAAACAAGCGTTCATTTTGATGAAATACATGCAGAGCAAGATTTACAAATAACTAAATCTCCTTCCATTTTAGTTGTTGGCGTTTACATGCGGTCTATTTGACTTATTACAAAATTATTGGGCGTTTTGGGGGTTAAAATCGCATGTCAGTCAATAAGTAAATCTTTTAACTACACTTAAGCGATCCCTTAATGTTTTCTCTGTACGAAAACGCCGGCGTACAGCAGACTGAAAGAAGATCAAAAAAGCCCAGTCTGACAATAGCCCGAGGGCTAAACAGACCACTTGTAATTCACACCTTCAAACACAAGTTGTTTGTACACATTGTTACATTGATCTGTTTTGGTGGGTAAACTAGGTCAGTGGACTAAACAGAGAGAATGTGATACGGCCTTTAAAATTGAATGGCGCAGCAATGTTCTCAATCGTTGGTCAGCAAATTTAATTACATAAAAAACGGAACAGGTGTAAAAGCGGCTTGTTTTACCATTTAACTTATTCTATTTCGGTATTGATCAATTTATGTGGCATTTAATGTGTTACCATTTCTAAACGTTAAGAAATATAGACAAAGTTATTTGGTTCACATAGTTCGCTAACAAATAGGGATTAAAAGTTTCTGTGAGTGTTTTACTCCACTGGATTTGTGCAGTAAGTCGTCTTTATAGACACAAACACATGTATTAAAAAGCAGTGTTTAAATTTAAAATTGGTATACGTCTACCAGCATTTTAACTAAAAAGTGAAATTATGGCTATTTTTCTTGGAAAGCGTAAAGTGCAAGACAGGGACGTTGCCAAAACGCTCGGTTGTAATACTATCGCAAGTAGAGCGTGTGCATTCAATACCTTGCAATGAGAAATGCTCCCACGGTGCAACATTCGAACAAGAGCCACCGACTAGGTCAAGTGGCCCAGGTACAAAACGAAAGGCTACATAATTTCCCACCCATAGAGATCGTATACCACATTGACGTCATAACAGCACTTTTTGTGAGGGGACCCGTGCCTTTATTGCTCGAATTCACTTCAATGCAAACGGCAGACGTCCCACCGCCTAAAGTAACCGATGTATTTAACATACGGATCACGTCACTTGTACGGAGGTCACGGTTTAAGCCGTGTGTTTGAATTTACCAAGTGTACAATGCATTTCTAACCTACGCTAAATATTAAAGAGTACGTTTTGTTATGGATATGGGGTGTGGTTAGCCTAAACAAATATCATTAAACACGTTTTACGTAGATTGGTGAGGAAACAAATACTACAATCAGGGAAATAGAAGAAATTAATTAATTTTTATGAGCGCGAAAAATGTATTTCTATGTGAAAATTAGTGTTTGGGAAGTTTTGTGCAGCAACAAATCAAACCTTCAAAATCATCTCTGTAGTTATAATTTGTCTATGTACAAAACAAGTCAATTTCTCTTGGGAATTAGAAGATCGATTAGTCAGTCCGACTTTCCCATGAACTACAAACGCCAAGTCTATAGTTTTGTTTTTACTTTTAATTAGATTCAAGATAATTCAAAAGAAAACGGCATTTGGAAACGATTTCTGTCATGTTTTGTTAACCAGAAACCGGCATGTAATCAAGCCTTCAAGCAACCGAAATCGGCGATTATATGGGTGCACACCACAACCGATTAACCTTATCTCCTAACGCACGATGTAACGACTTAAGTCATTAATCTGATAATTCCAAAACGAATCTCGTCTCTTATCTTCAACATAACCCCTTGGCGGGCGCTATTCTAGTTCCCAAGGGCATTTTACATACAAGTGGCAGAGAAACAAAGACTTCACGCACCGAGAATCTGAGTCATTAAAGAAGATCCAGCAAGTTCCGCACAACGTTTTAACCAGTAATTTTAACCCGAAACAACAAGTTGCCCAGACAGCATCAATTTTTACACCTTTTAAAGTTTAAAGTCACCAAGCCGTAACACAACACACCAAAATTATCCCGAATCCTGCGTAAATAGAACCGCTTTAAATCTGGAGAAAATGTATGATTATACGCTATATATCAACCAAAGGAGTATAAAGAAATAAACGACTGACAAGCTAGCTTTGAGGTCGCGCGCGTCCAATCATTGTTTACTAACTGTCACTTATTGACTTCTGAAAACTTCGCACAAAACATAGATTTGGCAACTGGATATTATTTTTGCACAGTAGAAGGGTTAGTAGATAAATATTTAAATGACACATATTTATCCACATTAAATTACATTTTTTAGTGGAAAACATTATTATCTTAAGTACAAAGTTCAACTTTAAGTATGTCCTGACAAAAAAACTTGTACAGCGTATTGACTTTTTACTCTTGTTCTCAAATAGGCGGCGACCAAAGGCTTTTTGAAGCAGTTTGACGTATGTTGGTGGTGACTTTATTTCATTGTATCAACGTACACTTACATGTTTAGAATACCGTGTGGTTTTAACGAAAGATCAACTATTCCTTACAGCCCAAAAAAGGGGGTACGTTATAGGTAAGAGTTTTGTTATCTTAATACCAAATTGGAAATATGCATCCTTTATAAGCATCATCTGTATATTCTACTTTATCCTTTTATTTCGAAACTTTTACATTTCGTGCAGCGACTGGCTTGTGCACCCAGGCAATATTTTCTCGACGGAACATTAACAAACGCAACTTACAAAATTCTTGTCTCCACCGGAACTCTCGGGATGCTGTCGAGCCGAAGATGCATGCATCTTACGGTTGTGACGAAACAAACGCAGCCGGTTGGGCATCTGCGGTTTCCGGGCCGTTGAGCGTTGGATATTCTCCCCAACTCGAGCAAAAACACGATAAAATGAAAGAAAACAAGGGTCTTTTTAATCCCCATAGCTCTTAAATGCAAGTGGCTGTTCAAAAGTACTTTTTACTCTCCTGAAGCATATCCAGTATACACAAGATATGGCTTGGACGAAACCTCGGCGACAAAGCAAATAGCAGAATTTACTAAATAAATATTGATTCTGCAGAGGAATGCAGCCGTTACCTAATTTATTATCACACACGCATTAACGGCAACACGATACACCGTGGTTTTTAGTTAGGTGCGAAAGTGCCTCGATACAGTCGCATCCATCAGTTCAATTAAACGTAACCAATTCCTCATAACTCGGTGCACTATTTCACTAGCCTATTCTTCTGTAACAAATTCCTTTATACTAGCTGCTGGTTGCTGCAGACTGGGCTTGAACGCCGAGGTAGTTCTTTGTGTTTTATTCTGTTCTTACTTGTACTTATGAAGCAAATCCGAATTTCGCTTATGCTGATGGCACAAGCGCGTCTTACCACTGGAAGAAAGTAACTCGTTCAAACAGCAGTTCACTGATAATTGAATCTAGACGTTACGTCATAAAGCTACCAATCGATCTGACGACTGGTAGCGAGGTGCGACTCGCCGTCGCGTTTCCTGTGTCTTTCTTCGCTTCTAAAGAAAAGACGCGGCAGCGCCTTGTTTCGAATGGGCCTTCTTCTTTCGCCACCTCGTCCCCTCTTATCGTGCTCATCAGCGCCGCTCGCGGAATAATGAAACGATATCGATCATCGACGAAGTAACAAAGCAATCATATCCATCAGACCATTAAGGTATATTGTTAAGCGTTTGTATGGTCGAACGAATAACGTAATTAATTCATGTACATACATCTTACACAAATGTGCCTATAGAGGAGTGTAGTGGTACTTATTTCAATGAAGGTTCGAAAAAACTGAGGTATCTTAATGAGGATTTGAGTGGCCGAAAAATTCATTTTTGCCCTAGTGTTAAACAAAAGCAAATAAAACACGGAGAACAAAAGGTGGTAAAAATATCATTAAAAATGACATAAATTTTAAATATAGTAAACGCGGTAGCCAAATTAAAATTATTTACGAACCAAATTTTAAAATGGAAAGATATTAATACACTAAAAAATAATGCGCGGTAAACCGCGTACAGTTCTGAGGGGAAGCCGGCTTTTAGAGAATGTTGCCTAAAAATCGTGAACGAAAGCGAAAAAAAGAAAGAAAATATCAAAAATAATATTCCACCAATGTCAAAATTTTGGGCTCACATTTAATAGAGCACAATATTAAGGGACGTTATTATATCGCTTAACATTTAAATTGGGCCAGGGGCGAGACTACGGGATCGGAAACTTGCCCCGGTAAAAATAAAAGTAGAAAAACTCATATTTTAGCTCTACGGTTTACTAATTGTAAGAACTGCTTTGTTATGAACGGTGGTGTAAGTGAATAAACGATGTGGCTATTGGTAAATGATGGATGAGTTGTCTTACATTTCAGAAATGCCAGGCTAGCACTATAAAAGCTGAAACGGGTACTATGTTAATACAAATGGGAGGAAAGGAAAAGCAATGACATTGCACATCGTAGTTTAACAGTTCATTGTACTACTTAGTATGTTTTGAATACAGTTTTCAATTTAGACCGTGGAATTCGCAATAATGTACATGTGTTATTAACCAATAAGTACCGAGAAAGCAATATCACAAAATCGCATATCAAATTACATCAAATTAATGATCTAGGCAGCTCACGCAAGGGT
The DNA here is from genome assembly GCA_000149265.1 of Ciona savignyi. Lineage (NCBI taxonomy): Eukaryota > Metazoa > Chordata > Ascidiacea > Phlebobranchia > Cionidae > Ciona > Ciona savignyi. The sequence continues at coordinate 750,123 of CH001736.1, read as the reverse complement.
TATTTACTGTACAGTGCGTTTCTCCCATAGCAAGAAATGCACTGTCACAAACAAAACAATTAATTGCATACAGTACCCGGGTATAAAAAATGTAGTAAAATCACAATAACAACAAGCATCATTGTAACAGTTTCAAAATAAGGCAATCTTGACGGTTTTAAACCTGAAAGCCAACAATATTGCGATTAAAACTTTCTGTACAAATCACCACATTAAAAGAGATGAATTATGCTCTTTTAATTTTTAAATAATTATTGCTTATGCTATTTTATATAATAATTATTTTAATATATGTACTTACAAATATCATATTATTTTTGTGGGCGTTTAGAAAAAAACAGTTATTTCACTAGGACAAATGGTCTAGCAAGAAAACATGGCACATCGGCTGATCGCCGTGGTCTTTAGCGTAAACTATACTAAAATATGGAAATATGTAATTTATACTAATCCTTATAACCCCACCCTAGCGGCATTAAGTTTAAAACGGTAATGTATAAATTGATACTAACTACTACCCAGCCATAACAATAAGGTGGCACTAGGAGAACTTGACATATATTTCCGTACCGTATTTAGGCATTAACCCCTTTAGCTGTGATGGTTAACGGCGCCGTTATTTGTAGAACGTGGGATATTGAGATTAATATTTCCTGTGCGGGCATCGTCGCCAACGTGCCAGATTTGCTTTAGTAATATGGATGCCGATTCTAGGAAGCGAGCAATATATGTTATATTGTCAGGCTGCAAATCAGCGAAGTAAACGCTCAAAAGAACAAGGGAAACTAATCGAGCTGCGACAATCAGTTCCAAATGTTGTTTTTCGTCGATTGTCAAAGGGAAAATTTGTTCGTATGCGAAATAGCAATCTAACAAAGCTCTTTCGGCGTTGAATCCATGTTGTGTAGCCTCGCACATCATATATGCAGCGACGGTGGCCATCTCGAACACATAGGACCCTTCGTAGGCTTCGCAAAAGTCTATAATACCTAATGTGATGCGTATGATGTTAGTAAAATCAAAGTCATTTTATTACGAGAGCACAACATGTTATCCACAGGTAAATAAGATATTAAATGTTCTATTTCAATGAATTAGAAACGTGGAATGTTATCACACGGGCAATTGTCATATTACATCGTGCATATAGATGGCGTATAACCAATTAAGACCTCCATGCGCAGGCGGATGTGACTAGTGGTACCTCCATGAGTCATTGTTTTTTAAACGAGAGTAACAATGGTGGTGATTCCCCAATGTTTGGTTGGTTGGAAGCAACATGTGCTAGGCTGCGCGCCGGTGTTCTCGTTTAGCTGTAAAGTTTTGTAATCGTGGAGCAGTGCTTTGTGATATAAAGGTGTTGATTGTACATCTGGTGGCTATTTTGTTGGGGAAAAGTTGCTGATGTACGAAGGGGTATGGGATCAAATTTGTAAGTCAAATTTTGAAGGGTTTTAAGTTAAGGTTGCAAATCCAAGCTTTAGTTTTAAATTGTAAAAAAAATCTAAGACTTTCTATGTCAGGATTTTAAGTGGAAGCTTGTTTTGTTAGGTCAGTTTGCATTAAAGAGATAGGGAGAATAATTAGTTGAACACCTGCTATGTAAAGTAACCACTGGGCTATTGTAGATTATTGTACGTATATGATTGAGACGTTAGTGCTGTATAAGACCAGGCTATTAAACAAATGCAACATCCTCTAAGTCGCTGTCGTGGCAATAGGTTAGAAATTTAGATTGACAAAAAGACAATACAAACCATGGAACTTGTACTGAGGGCTCAATTCTTCAATTTTTGAATTGCATTTTTCCAGGATCACATTACCGGAGTTTACATCCCCATGCACCAAGCCTGCAAGTAACAAGTGTAAGTTTTAATTGGTTAGAAGTTGGCCAACTTGCACAGTTCGTTATTTTTATTTAATAAACTTTTTTTACTCATCATTATTGATTTTCACCTTTTCTAAACTTGTGGATATCAGGCAAAACTTGCGATTGATACTTCAACATGATTTCGGAACATATTACGCGAAGTTCCTGATCCTGAATATACTTCAGGAAGCTGCCGTTTGTTTCCATATTAAAAGTTTCCAGCCACCAAACATTAGTTCGTTTCAGTGAATATTGAAGTTTCTTGTTCTGAATGCATAATATTCCGTTAATAGGTGTGTCCAGCTCATAGTTTTTTTGGGCCAAGGTATTTTCAACCTGACTTGATTTGTAGGCATATTAGACATTTGAGTGAGCAACAAAAAAAGGGAAGGAGTAAAACTGGAGGGAAGGAGTAAAAGTCACTTGAACAATGGAAAATAATTAAAACCCCAAACACTAATCTCAACCCCAGAACTAACCCTAACTATACAACCCCAACGTTAACACTCACTCTAATGCCCTAATCTTCATTTTACTGTGCAGTTTCCTTCCCCCTTTCCCTTCTCGTTTAGTTTTTAACCGTTTAAGTTACAATTTCCGACTTTTTCTAGGTTATACGCATCACCGACCACCTTATTATCAATAGCAGAGAAAAGTGTGAAATCCGAAACGTTGTAACACTTTGTCGGTGAATATGTTTATTTGTAACTAAGAAAACCATCAGCCACGCCTATATACGGGATATATAATTAAATATAGCTATGTAGCATTCGCAATGTCTACGTGCATTACACACAAATGAACGTTAGTTTGTTAACAATAGTAAACAAGTTCAAGAAAACACAGAAACACCCACTTGTAACGTTTTGTTCAATAAGCCGACCGCTGTTGCTATTTCTTTCACAACTCGGTAAAAGTTTTCTTTACTTAAGCTTACCCGATCGAAACTGCTGCCGGATACAAATGCAAGCAGTTGGACTACTCGACAGTGGCCATCTGAAATGTATATTTTAGGAATATTGGTTTTTAAATGCAAGTCTTAAAGGGTCTAACAAGCAGGATAAGATACTTATGTTTACCTATGGGAACATAATCGCCGCAGATATCACTTAGCTTAGTGACTTAGTCGGTATAACGAAAAGACTATAAACAGACAGGTAATACCAGTTGTAGTGTATCGTGTGGGCTATAAAGTCCAGCTTTGGAAAAACTAACAACAAGGTTTATTATCTAAATCCATAACCGGTAACTAAATTTACGACAAGAAGAAATGAACCTCGGATTTGTAACAATATAAACTTCTTGTTCCTTATTTAAATAGAAACGAATCGAGTTAGATCAGTAAAAAACTAGAAAGTGTCAACCACGTGTTTAACCACCACTATTTGTAAAACACATGTTGTGTGCCATATTCTCATGCTACAGGGTCCCTAACCACAATTTGTATTTTATACACCGAGTATATAGTTTGTTTCTGCAAGCATAAACGCATGGGTCCCATAGTTAACCAACCAAACTTATTTTTCATGTGCAGTTAAATAAAAGATAAACGTCTAAAATTTACGAACATTTCACCACAAATATTTTAAATTAAAGCTTCTTTTCAAGCACTGTAGTGAAATAAGGCTAAATTCCCAAAACAGCCCGATTTATTTTTTAATGGTTTCAGGAAATTTCCCTGGGTTTAGTAGATAATTTTCTGTTTTTATAAGTGACTTATGTTATGGAACAATTCTTAAAGTTTTAATCTGACTTGTAGACTGCTTATTAGAGATGTCAGTGCGATATGGCATGTCTGTTACAATCGTAACTCAAGAACATATCTTCGTTTTCAAGGAAATTACCCTAAGTAAATGTTTTCTATTTTTTAATTGGCACAAAGTGTCTAATGGTCTAACATTTCACTGAATCTGATCAAAATTAGAGCAGCCGTTCAAGCGCTATGCCCCCAAAAGCTAATTTATTAGAAAAAAAAACGTTTTGGTTTTTAACGTCTTATGGGAATTCCCCTGGATTCATTACCCAAAATTTTGGTTTCTGCATATCTAGACCATGTTGTCTAACAAATGGCTAAGTTTCATTACGATTCCATTATTCCTTCTGGTAGATGTCGGGGCGCCATGCCATGCCTGTCACAATCATGATTTGAGAACAAAATCTTATTTTTAGGGTATTTCCCTAGGTAAATATTTTTTTCCAAGTGTTAAATCAGTGTCTAATGCACTTACATTCTACCAAATGTTATTCAAATTGGAGCAGCTGTTTAAGCGCTATGCCACAAAAAGCTAATTTTTTTAATAAAAAATACCGTTTTGGTTTTTAACCTCCCAGGGGAATTCCCCTTGATTTATCACCCAAAATTTTGGTTTCTGCATATCTAGACCATGTTGTCTAACAAATGGCTAAGTTTCATTACGATTCCATTATTCCTTCTGGTAGATGTCGGGGCGCCATGCCATGCCTGTCACAATCATGATTTGAGAACAAAATCTTATTTTTAGGGTATTTCCCTAGGTAATTTTTTTATTTTTTTCAATAGTTAAATCAGTGTCTAATGCACTTACATTCTACCAAATCTTATTCAAATTGGGAGCAGCTGTTTAAGCGCTATGCTACAAAAAGCTAATTTTTTTATAAAAAATACCGTTTTGGTTTTTAACCTCCCAGGGGAATTCCCCTTGATTTATCACCCAAAATTTTGGTTTCTGCATATCTAGACCATGTTGTCTAACAAATGGCTAAGTTTCATTACGATTCCATTATTCCTTCTGGTAGATGTCGGGGCGCCATGCCATGCCTGTCAAACCTTTGACGAAGAAAAAAAAGAAAAAAAAAGAAAAAAAGAAAAAAAACGGACAAAAACAATATGTGTCCCAATTTTTCAATTGGGACCCATAATAATGATAATTTCTCAACACAGATCTTGTAGCCTCTATGATAAAATGAACGTATGAAGGTTAAATCAACATATACATATATATATATGAGCTTAGAATCTCACACAAAAAGTAAAAAAAAAAAATATATATATATACCCTGAGTAAAACCAGTGCTGAAAATGGGATTATTCGGGTGCGAGGCCACAAATAATTACACCATGCCTAGTTACCTATTTCTATCGTTGTCAGCATACCACCATCCTTTGTGCGAACTGGCTTCGGAATGTGGAATCCGGATGAAGATAGAACATTGACCATTTCACTAATTCCTCTGAAAGCATCTGGAAACAAGAGCTATACAGTACACGTGTTATGAAACTGTTGTGAATACTTGTGTATTTGTAACAGTTGTGTATCATCAATTTCTTGCCCGAATATTCATCGAAGGTCGTAACATTGATCATCGTTCAGATAAATCGTTTGATTATCTCTTGGCGCATAGCTCTATAGCTTAGGCCTGTCATCTTACAGCAGAAAGGTTGGGAAACAAACCCAACCGATGGTTTGGTCTGTTGTATCTTTGGGCAAGCAATCTATCGGACGTTAGTCAATCCAAAACCCAATTGCCTAATGGATGGAACTTAACAACCTCTTCGTTATACAATACACTGCAACAGCTCCGGCAAATAGGGCTTTGGAGGAAGATAATATTAAGATTACCGAGTGATAACTTATGTTTCTAATTACAGGGATAATACGCAAATATATCCTAATTATTGTTACTGTAGAAATGCCGAATCTATATGTATCCGTTTAATATTCATATCAATTTATTTTAAAGTTATGTAAAAAAATGTGTAAAATAGAATGGAATAGCGTATGTTCTTTGTGCCTTCTATTATTAAAGGATAATGTCGGTACATTACGGATAGAATAAAAGGGATGGGATATTCAGGTTTATCCCCGTGGATTGGAAAACCAGGGGCAAGGGGTTAACAAACGGACAATCGTAAAATCACCTCGAGTCGACTGCGGGTTACCAGAGCTATTACAGTGTGTTGTATATGATAGACACGTTCCTTTAATTTGGTAGAACCCATTAATCCGCTGGGTTCACGCAATGTCCGTAAAGTGCCTTTCCAAAGGACACAACCGTCTAGCTAGAGACCAATTTCGCACCTGCCTTTCGATTGAAGGCGACGCACTTAACCGCCAGACTAACCGGGCGGACGGACAATGCTGTTAAAAAATTGTGCTGTCGTCAAACGGTCCTGCCTGGGAAGCAAGAATCATCCTTATTTAGAAACTTCAAGATATAACCAGTTGAACTGCCGGATTCTTGTACATAATAATTGTTGTCGTAGTATCCGTTTCCTTTCTTTACCTTGTCAACTTTTACACCGAACCTATCAAAAACTAGACTTTGGATTTCGGTCGGATCTAAGTTAGCCATTCCTAACTGATGCCTGTAATAACACGATTAATTTATTTTAGTCTAACTGTCGACGACTGCTTAGGATATCCATCTTAGACTTGGCCACCCACGGATGCAACAGTGTATTGAAAATTAAATTTTCTGTGTATGGGCATTAGCTAAAATATATATAAATACATGAGAAATAATTTAAAACAATTTACTCCGTCTCCGTAATCAAAGTTTGGATGAATGCAGTGGTTTCAAACGAGGAAAATATAATTTACAAAAGCGTCTGCCTTTAACACTACTGGTTTCAAACCGACTACTTGAGTTGGCGCCAGAATACTTATGTATAGGCGTTTATTGGCTGCCTGTAACACTGCAATATATAACTAAACAATAATACCACTAGTTTTAATCTACAGGGGACAAACTGTATTACACCCCTGGATAATCCGCATCCTTTTTATTATTTATGTAACACAATTTTACCCTTCGTAGGACCAATTTAGCCTATTTTATTCTATTTAAACGGCTTAACTGCCGAACAACAGAAAGACTACGAGCTTTAAGGTCTGCATTTGCTAAACAAAGTGTACTAGTTGTCCGATGCTTGAAATATCCCGGAAATTACACGTTTCCTTCAACTGGTAAGTAAATGGTCGAATTGTCTAATACATCTTGCTGCCTTTAAAACCGGAAAATTCTGCCTAAATATGTATTCAGTCAACGCAAAATAAAATCCCTCATTGACCACATATCTAGTCTGATGTATACCATATGGAGATCGTCAGTTGTAACTTCAATATTAGCCGAAAGGTGGTCGGTTGTGTTCTTGTGTAAGACACTTAGTGATCTTTGCTTTAACTTAATGACTTGTACCATACCAAAAGCCTCGCCTTATTCACTATGCTGCAATAGTTCCGGTCTTGGGTATGAAGTAATTTTTACGATATTGACAGCTCGTTTTGCAGTAAGGTTGATAATATATACTGTTATTGTTTGGCTTATTATAATGGTTGAGTATAACGTTCCGAAAACAGCGGTAGATGTATGGTATACAAATCTAGTCGACACATATTCAAAACAAAACGTCAGGCTTCACCGCAATTCTCAAAGTAAACAACTTTACATTGTTATTAGGAAGCATCAATCACTAAAAAGCTTACCACAAGCCCATAAGTAGGCTTCTTTGTTTTCACAGATCATTAGTGTTATGTATTATTCACCAACCGTTATTGACAGCTCTTATAGATGGCGTATAACCAATTAAGACCTCTATGAACGGCAGGATGTGACGAGTGGTACCTCCATGAGTCAGTGTTTTTAAACTAGTGTTTTGCTGAGTAACAATGGTGGTAATTTCCCAATGTTTGTTTTGTTGAAAGCAGCATGTGCTAGGCTGCGCGCCGGTGTTCTCGTTTAGCTGTAAAGTTTTGTAATCGTGGAGCAGTGCTTTGTGAAATAAAGGTGTTGATTGTGCATTTCCTAGCTGTTTTGTTGGGAAAAAGTTGCCGATGTACGAAGGGGTATGGGTTCAAAAATTGTAAACAAAATTTTGTGGGGTTTTGAGTTTACGGGTCAGATCCAAGCTTCAATTTTAAATTGTGAAAAAATCTAAGACTTCCTATGTCTGGATTTTAAGTGACAGCCGTTTTTGTGAGGTCAGTTTGCACTTGAGAGATAGGGAGAATAATTAGTTGAAAGTCTCCTATATTACTCTCCAGCTTATAACATGTAATAATCGTGCTATACATCGCGGGCTTATCAAACACATTTAAAGATCGTTGAAATACTACAGGGGAGTCACAGCTTGCCAAAATTGCTTCAACATTGCAGAAGATCCTTCAAAAAAGTACAAAATATGATCCCGATTTACAGGATCCTCGTGTGCATAAAATGAACTGGAGCATATATAGCACGCCAAGCGGGCCGCAATGCTTAAATCCAGAAATGACTTTTCTGTATCGGTCAACGGAAATGAACTTTCGTAACCGGAAACACATGCGTCCTTGGTTTTCTTTACGACAAAACCGCGTCTTAAAGCTTGGCACGCCATCAGCGATATTATAGTTGCCAACTCAAACACATAAGCGGTTTCGTGGACATCCATTAAATCGATGAGACCTGTCAAAATACTTTCTTTTTGAAATGTTTCATATAAAATTGGAAAATAACTCATTTAAGCGAATCTGTGTTTATTTTTTAAACAAAAAACTGCTGCTAAAATGCGTTATAAGCTTATACGGGATTTTCTACAAATCCAACTTACCGAAATATTCGTATTTTATATCCGCGGTTTTTGAGCTAACTTTTGCCTTCTGTATAATAACGTTTCCACCATTACCATCGCCGTGGGTTAAACCTGCGCAAGTACAGAGTATAATTTAGCACTTAATGCCCAAACCATTTGTAATTGAACATACTTACATTATTATCTATTGTAATACCCTCACATGTACAAAACTTCGTTCACAACAATTCACGCAAAATAACATCGTACCTGATCTTAACTGGTTTAAATTTGGTACAACTGCCAGTTCAAACTTTAACATCGTTTGTTTACAGATTTGACGAAGGCGAGGATCTTTTATATACTTTAGCCGGTACCCTGACTTTGCCATGGTAAAGTTTGTAAGCTTCCATAGCATGTTGCGGTTCGGCAAGGGAGTTTGAAGCTGGACACCCTTTAAAAGAAGCATTTTTCTTCACTGTTCAATTTTTTAACGTGGGTAATAAAGAAGGCGTATAACCAATTAATGGGCCTTTGTATGCGCGGTCGGGTCTGAAGAGTGGCACCTTTTTAGTTATGGTATATAGTATTTTGCTAAGTAACAATGAATAAGAGAGATAGGAAGAATAATTGGCTGAATTAGCCGCCTAAACGGTTTTTTGAAAACAAGAAATCGTCAAAATTACCTGTACCCAACATACGGGTACCAGAAAATCATATTAAAGATTTATACGCGGTTAATGTAAACTGGGCGTACGGTCGTGTGGCCAAATGGTTAACGCGACCGATACATATACCGACTCTTATACAAAAAACGGTCCTTGTGACGAGCCCATCATGGGTTCGAAACTTGGCTCAGTAAAAAAAATGTAAACTGGTGTCCAAATCATAGGACGCTGCTACTGTTTTGTTTAACCCGTTTATGCAATGGGTTCACGCAACGTCCGCTAAGTGTGACAAAATGGCCAGAAAATAGTTTCGAGGCAACCCACCATTCCATTAAGATATGTGAACGGATAATGAACACGGAGCTTAGAAAACTATCAGGCAGTGTGTGTTATAAATAAATATTCTTATATCGATCGTTGGTGGGACTAATATCACTTCAATCTAACTCACTTGCAGGGTTTTGTTTATCAAACCAATTGATCTTGCCGCGTCTTTCACAATTTGGTAAAAGTTTGACTCGCTAGTTATGACGTCTCTGAATACGTCACCGGGGATAAACGTCACAAGCTGTATGACGTAAGACGAGCCACCTAGACAGGTAGGGTGTGCATTACAGCAGCGTTTAAAAATAATCATCTTGATATATATAGGATATTTATGTTTTTCATGGAGTCAAAAAATACAAGAGCCTTTGAGACACGTTTTAAGTACAAAGTAACCTGCGATTAGGACAATATAATGGTCGAAAAAGAGACGCAGGGACAATTCTTCTAGAATCAAGATAAAATAGGGATCACTGCTTTTTTGCTTAATAGAGATCAATGTAGGTTATACCTTAAACCTTGCCTCTGGGTAGCTCATTCGTATAGCGCTGGACGACGCTGAGAGGTGATACCATAGTCTTAGGCAAGGCGCTTAGCAAATCTTGCCCAGACCCAGTGGTTTAGTTTTAATAAAACGTCTAGCAAGCAATGCCTATGTTGCATTTGGAGTCAATAGCTCCGTTAATCTGAATATGGGTCAGAGGATTTAACGATTGGCCACTTTAGCGATAGTTGTTTTTCCATTTACAGGACGGAAATAAGTATCCTTTTATATTACATTTTCTTCCTGTCTTACCAATATCCATTACCAGGATCGAATCTTTGTCTTTCGCTCTAATTGGTTTTGGTACGTTGATTCCAGATTGGGTTAAGTGCTCCAATAACTCGGAAATACTCCGGAATACATCTGAATAGTATATTATTAAAATCGATCCATCGATCGTGTTTGCCGATTTTACTTGGTGATTAAAACGAGTATCAGTGGCCAAATACATATTCTAAAATATATTACATGTTTTCTATAAGAAGGGAAACGAAAATGCTCCATATTGTCATTTGAAAATGTTGTCATTGAAAGAAGATACATCAACCAGACTATTAAAACCACAATTAGTTGGAATACATATTCTAAAATATATTACATGTTTTCTATAAGAAAGAAAACGAAAATGCTCCATATTGTCATTTGAAGATGTTGTCATTGAAAGAAGATACATCAACCAGACTATTAAAACCACAATTAGTTGGAACATTATACACAAAACACGGTGGTAAAATTCTGCAGGCCGAAATTGGAAGCATGTTATCCTATATATCCGGACTCCAAGGCATCCTGAATGAATTTAAGTAGAATATATCGATGACCGGCTTCTTATCATCCAAAGTAATAGCTTGGTCGGTTAATGCGTCGCCTTTAGCCAAATGGTTGAATGTTCGAAACTGGCGCTAGCTAGACGTTTAAATCTTGGAGCAAGTCACTTAACGGACATTGCCTAAACCCACTGGAATAATTGATTTTAGCGAAATTAAATATATAAATCATATACAACACACTACAATAGCTATGGGTACCGAACAGTGGGCGCGAGGTGATCTGACGAATAAGCCCAATGCGTTTTCACAACCACAGGGATAAACATGAATATCCCCCTTTTGCAGCGGGCAAGTGAAAACCCTGCTATATTATGTGTGCCCTCATAACGTTAGAGAAACAATTACAGGTGGCGCGAACAATTATGGCCGCCATATCCTGTATCGCTTTGTCTTGAAATATCCGGAGCCATTCCTCAAATGACTAGTTATAAAGCCTCATCTATTTTATTTTCACTAATCTATTTTATTTCGCGGTGCAATATAGGCTTAAAGCTTTCCCGAGAGGCCCATGACATAACCACACAAAATAAGAGTCAACGGTTTGATTTTTACTATCTTAAATACCCCTGACTATATACTATATATAACAGACATTACCATTTTAATCGTCCTTTAGTTGTAGAAACACTATATTCTCAATACAAACAAACGACTTACTGTACAGTTCGAGGCATAATCGGCAACCGAATAAAGCCCCAAGTAGAACGCAGTTTTAAGTTAACCAACACACTTGGCAAACGAATTCACAAAGAAAACAATCATTCAAAAGAAAAAAAAAACCTGGACAGCGAGACTCCTCTTTGCAGACGATTTTCAGTATAAAAGCATTCGAATCAAAACCCTTGACGTAATAATTCTGGTCTTGATAGCTAGCAATCTTTTCAACGTGTGAAACTTCCACACCAAAATGGCTCCTCAGCAAACTATGAATTTCCGATTTTCCTAACAAATCTTCAGACATGGCTGCGATGATTGTAACGAAGCAACTAATGGCTCCTTAGATGTAACGCCATGTAATTATCCGTTTCCTTCCGGATATTCACAATGAATGATACTGAGAAACAGTACTTTTTGTTTTGAAAACAAGCTAATGAACCATACTCTCATCTGGGTATTTAACTCATTGTAAAAGCTAGAAATCGCCACTGGAAATGGCATTTGTGCTAAAAATATGTAAAAGTATACCTACAACTTATAATGAAAATCATTTCGTCTAGTTGGAATATCTTGGTGGATTGATGCGGCGCCTTTAAGCCGAATGGTTGCAGTTTTGAAACTAGGTGCTCGACAGGCGGTTGTGTTCTTGGGTAGGAAACTTAGTTGACATTGCATACACCCAGTTATTTTACGGGTTAGGCCAATATTGGAAAATCTGAATCATACACAACATACTGCAATATTTCCAATAACCCGACAGTGGGCGCGGTGTAAGCTGACGAGTTCCCGTATAATAACGACCGTTGCAGAACCTTCTTTGTCTCTGTCTCTAGATGGAGATGGTTTGGTCAAGTTGCACGAAGCTCGGGACGAGCTTAATCCAACGAAGTTTCAGGAAAGACTTTCAGTGCAAACGGCGAAAAAGAAAGTCCACGCGAAAGATGGCGGGAAAACATCCGAGATCTATGCGGCATCCGCAACGGCTGAACGAAGGACGAGAAACAGAAGCAAATGGAGAGAAGACGTAGTTCGATGGACCACAAAGGGGCATCATGTCCTATGCACATAACTAACAAACTAACGACCGTTGCGTTTTTTACCATTTATGGAGTTAAACATGAATATCCTTTTCAACTAACCACTTACCATTCACTTTGAATATGAATCCTGTGACTTAATTGGTTTTGCTTTCAATATACATATATAGTTTAAACCTAACTATATTAAATAGGCGTGATACTATAGATCAGGGATGTCCAACCTTTTTTTGTAATGGGCCGCATTGTTACTTGAAATATTTTAATGGGCCGCAGAACCTATTAAATTTCAAGAAAAATCGGTACCTAAAAACAATTAAAAAACCATTAATTTCATCTTTGAAAATAGGAACAAATAACGCACACATAGAAAGAAACACAAATTTATTTCTGCAATATAAAGTCAATGAGATTTTTGACATTGTTTTGCAGCTAAAATGTTATCAACATTTGCATTAAATGACGTTGTCTTAATTCTTAGGATGTTTGCTAGGTGTTTGTCGGTCAGTCTGTTTCTTTCTGCAGTTTTTATGTTTTTCATGGATGAAAATACCTGCTCGCAACAATATGTGCTGCCCCACATGCACAATAATTTTCTGGACAATTTAACTAATTGATTAAATTCATTACATAAATGTAATTCTTTATAAAATAAAGGAAGTGTGTGTTCGCTGTGGTAAGTTTTCAAACTCTCTCGACTTTGCAGTTCAATCAGTTCAAGTTGGAAATTGGGTGGCGCTTTATCACACTGAAAGGAAAATGGGTCACTGAATAATTTTAATTCAATTTCTATCTTTTTAAAGTCAGAAAATCTGTCTGTAAATTCTTGCAGCAAATCTTCACATAACTTAGCATACTTTTCATAGTTTACAGAACAGTCTTGAGCTCTTTCTGATAGACTACGAAAATGTACAATATCGCCAGCTTTCAGTTGTGCTATGAACAGTTTTAATTTCCTGGTAAAGCTACTTATTCGCTCGAACATTGAACTACACAACTGACCTTTCCCTTGTAAATGCAAGTTAAGCTGAGCTAGCATTTCTGTTATGTCAACTAAGAAAGCCAAATCATTTAACCACTCTTCATTTTCTATAAAGTTCACATTTTGTTTTTTTGTCTCCATAAACTGTTTTATTTCGGGTAAGAGTAATTTAAATTTTTTTAATGTAGCTGCTCTACTTAGCCAACGGACTTTAGAAAAGTAAACAACATCTTCGTATTCACTGCCAACTTCTTCCAAGTATGCTTTGAATTGTCGGTGATTCAAACCCCGTGATCTAATGGAATTAACTACTTTAACAATATCAGTCATCAAATGTTTCATATTTAATTTTTGAGCACATAATTGTTCTTGATGAATCAAGCAATGGTAGGTTAGTATTTCATGGTCGACAGATTGTTTGAATAAAGCAATAAATCCATTATTCTTACCAATTAGAGCAGGAGCACCATCTGTTGTAATTGAATTAATTTTTGTTCTGTCAACATTAAAGTTTTCTAATGCCAAATTAACATGTTCAAATATATCCTTGCCTGTTGTTGTCCCCTTCATGTGACACAAGTCCAACATTTCTTCTGTAATGTTTAAGTTTTTATCAATTCCTCGGATAAAAACAGCCAATTGTGCAGTATCACCTTGATCTGTGCTCTCATCTAATGCTAGACTGTAATGAACGCAAGCGGATAAGCGTTCTTTCAATTTGCCTTCAATATCTTCACTCAAATCATCAATTCTTCTGCCAATTGTCTGATGCGATAGACTTGTTTCTTTTACTAAATTCACCTTCTCTGGACAATATTCATTAAAAGCAATAATAATGCATTCTCTTATTAATTCTCCATCAACAAGCGGTTTTCCCTTCTTAGCTATTGTTTCAGATATGAGGTAACTGACTCTTGTAGATGTATCAGTTTTAACAAGATGTCTTTTGAGATTAGTTTGTTGTGAACTAATTCCTTTTATCAATTTTTTAATTTTTGTTTTTCTTTCCTCTTTAGTTAATCTTTTATATTTAGACTCATGTTTTGAATCATAATGACGTTTGATATTGTATTCCTTGCATACTGCAATTTTTTCTCGGCATATAAGACAAAGTATGCTATCAAATACTTCAGCTACAAAATATTTGTCTGTCCAGTGAACCTGAAATTTTCTCTTTTCATCCGCTATCTTCCTTTTTTTAGTTGTTGACTGCATCATGAAATTATTTAAGAACCGTGCTTAAAATGACAAATATCGAAATAAAAAGAATTAACATATAGTTTTAAAATTTAAATATTATTTTATTAGTATCATATAAAAATAGTTATTTCGAGTCTTATAGTTATATACAATCTGTTGCTCCATACTATACTATTTCTGCGCCCCTATAAGCTGACTGGTACATTTTTATTAGGCTAAGTGTAGAATCTGGTATCCAGTCCAGATTTTATGATTCTATTGCAGCCCCTACTTTGCTGCTCTGGGTAATGGAGCCAGAGATCGTTCCGTAACTCCGTAATCTTGATTGTTACCAAACTCTTTGGCGGGCAAACCAACACAAATTGGTTTCCATTTTGGTTTCTTTTATGCGTAAGGACAATACACCGAAGGCTATTGGTCTTCTTTACAAACCACAGGGGTTAATCTACGGATCGAACATTTTAAACTAGCATCACAGTAACCTGGGTTTATTGGTTCGATAAAGCCACTCTTGCCTATGTACGTTACATCCGACCATGACATATATATGGCAACACTAAAATGAGGGGAAAATGGAAGGAGGGGAATTGCTCACTAAAGTTATGAAAATCAATTCTAACCCTGCCCTAAACAATAATCTCAACCCTAAAACTAACCCTAACTGAAACCCCATGTTTAAAACTAACTATAATGCCCTAATGTTCATTTCAATTTGCAGATTCCCTCTTTTTCGTCCACTCCCCCTTCTTTTAGTTGCCCCCATAAATATGAATATTTTAGTATTTCAGAATCTCCCTTTCAGTTTTCTCGTTATTCCAAACTTAATTTAGGACCTGTTATGGTTGACTAACGCCTGTGGTGCACAATAAAAGCAAGATGGACAATTTTACAAGTGGTATTTATATGCAGGTTCGTCCGAATGCAAGAAACACAGATGTGAAAAAAATAACAGTCTCTAACCAGCAGAGCGATAAGAATATATACAAAGGTTGAAAGGAAAACGCAAACAGGCAGAAAAAATGAACAAAAAATCAAAAGCAGTGACGGTTTAGCACAAGGAAGCAATGTGTTTGCATTGGGGAGGGATACTGCCAGCAGGCCTTCGACTATTCTTGCTGTGGGCAGCGATTTAGCCTCATTACTACAACTACTACTTTGTACAACTGTGTGTATACTATACAAGGTTGTGGTTTTTCAAGGAGAGAACGGGATTATAGACAAACGGGGTCTCCATTGTACTGGGATATTGGAAAGAAAGGGTTTAAAACAAATTAGAAGTATATCGGCCGAAGCCTAAGTTGAAGATTTTGAGGTAAGCAGGATGAAAATCAAAATTCGTACCAAGTCCGCAAAACGAGTGCTGCCGAATTCAGTATCTTGATTAAGGAATTACAGGTAAAACATCAGTGTCGTGAGTAATTTAGTGCAACATCGGCAGCACTCATTTGCGGGTGGTCATCTCACCTGATATTCGTGAGGGTAAAACGGAGGTACGCTTGTCGTTTGAAAGGCCAATAATAAATTGTAAGGCATGAGATACTGAGTGAAATATGAAATAGCAAACAACGAAATATACAAAACGGGGAAAACAGACCACAGAGAATTGGAACAGTACTGATACAGCATTTTTTGGCTGGCTTCAACCTTGACAGTAAGTTGCAGAAAAAATTGCCGAATAATCAACCACAGAGATCATATTTCGCTACATTATCGTACAAATGGCTGGAATTTCCTGAAATCGATGGCCGATGAACGATATTTTAACGTGCGCCGAACAGCGGTAAACCGAAGTTTGGATCACAAACAGCAGATGTCGTCCCTGAGCCACGCTAGGTCGGAGCCCTCAATGAGTTGTTTGATTTCGTCGGTATCGTAGTCGGAGAATTCGAAGTGAGATTTTTTTCGACAGGGGTCGGCGTAGGAAATATCGCTGCTCAGGGTGATCTGGTTTAAATCAATCTGGGTTTCCTCCTGCGAAAAAATCACTGGTTAAAAATCGGGTTGACACTGGTAAATTTCCAGTTCCAGTACGTACACTGACTGGTAAACTTCCAGTTGCACGTATAGTGCGCTCGATTTACTAGGAAAGTGGCCCTCAAAGAAGGAGAATGCAAAATGTAAATAAGGTAGGAAAACACCTTAATAGCAAATATGCATTCGTAATTCGTGAAGGTTGTCAACAGTATAAATTTAATGGCTTATTTCACTATCGGTTTACAGAATACACAACGAACAACGGGTTTATTGGATTTCCACTGCATTATTCTGGTCTGTAAAGCAGTCAATCGAATATATTGACCCGTTTCGAGAAATCGAAAGGATATTATATGGTTATTATTCGTTCCTATTGTGCTATAAGACGATATACTCGGCTTGACCTAGTTTTTAAAATTGGTTGGCTAAAAAGCACCTGTCTAACTGCACCCCTGACCAGCGCCAGTAGAAATAGTATCAAATCACGGGACTTAAACACGGACAGCTCTAAATGTGTGTCGTGGGATGTGTATTAAAGTCCAAAAAGTCTGTGTTTGCCTGACCCACATAGCAGGCCTTACGTGTTAAGGGAGTGTCGGTTTCAGTGAAAGTAAAATGATCTTTGACGGCCGGAAACAGAGAAGGCTTAGCGCAGCCATAAAAACGGAAACCGCAGCGCCGAAAGGTGACTGTCGACAATTGATTTCTTTTGCCGAAGAGACAAGTTACTGGCTGGGACGTGCGTAAACCGGGTTAGCTGGAATGTACATTTCCGTTGAAGCTCTAATTGCATCTACGAATAGGAAAAAGGGTCGACCTCGAGCTTTTCTACTTTTCCAAAGAAATGCACGGATATAGTTTCCGTTTATACACTGCACTTCTTGTTTTTCGTTAGGGGGCCGTGTTTGTAAAAGAGAGCTATTTCTTTGCTGGGTTATAAATTATGCAAAGCCTAAAACAGTGAAGCCAAACATTTTGCTCTTGAATTATTTAGCAGCAACGAAACGAACGGACTTACCCGCCCCGTTGCAACGCAGTCTAAACTCCAAATTTCGCAGCTCGGAATAAAATCACGGACACTTTAACGTTAAACGAATTATTTTTGAATTTAAATCGACGCTTCCCAAGCTCATTACGGACAGACTGCGGCAATCATCCGCAAATTAAACCGATTGACGTTCGTGTGACTATAACGTTGAACGGTTGGCACTGCCTGGACGGTTGTTCTTGCAAAAACAACTTAGTTTTGGAAGAGAACCGTTGAAACAACCGCTTTGCTGTGAAGTGTACGCAAAGAGGTAATTTATTTGTCCCGCGCTATAAATTTATAACGACCAATAATAGATCGATCAAAAATAAAGTTAAAATTAAAAAAGGACTTTTAAGAAAGGGGAGTAAAGGGTATAGTGGATAAATTGCAACTTGAATTAAGATAAAAAAAATTGAAGAAAAAATGCGAAATAGAATGGGTGCTTAGTTCCTTAAACGTGAAAAATGACTACTTTGCAGAAATTTCAAACCAACCTTAATTGCGATTTGATGCAAAACGATATTGAAGGCGAGGGAGAGAATTTTATTAAAATCGATTGAATGTCTATACTTGATGGGGTCGTTCGCGGGACACTGTGTTGTGATGTGTGGGACAAAATTCGACGCGAATTTAAGACTAAATTGGCTTATCTGTAAAAGCGGCGTACTGTGTCTGATCTTAGCCAATTCAGCGTTATCAATTCGACTAAAATAGAAAGTCCTCTGACAATAGAACACCATGCGGGCGGTGCGGGGCTGAAGTCCGTATTTTGTTTTGGAAAATGAATATGACATGTAGTCGCAAACTGTCCCAGCGCAAGCACAAAGCGGTCGGCACTTTGCTGTCGCTGCAGGTCTAGAAACAAACACGCAGGGCTCGAAATATCGATATTTTGCGCGATAATTACGCTCCAAAAAAGTTCGTTAAAGTTTGTTTGCAATAAACGACTGATGGTTTTCCGAGAAGTCTGAAATTGATAACTTAATACTCGCTGACCGACTTATTTCGAGGTTAATAAAATGAAATAATAAAATCAATATTCGGCGGTCTAATTATGGATGGACATGTCACCACGACGAAAAATACACGTCAGCAGTAGACCGTGCCAAGTCCAAACCAATAAGGTCGAATTAACGGGGCAAGGACGGCAAAATTAAGCGCAACGTTTGTTTTGACAGGTGACAGGAATAGCTAAATAACAAAAAAAACAAGCAGGTTGTGATCAAAGTTCAGGTGTGTTTTTTTTTACAAAAATCAATTGGAGTTAATACTATCAAATATATTAGTTTCAATCAATTATAAATCATAGTCATTTATGAGTATTCGAATTTCACTTTATGGGTATTCGCAAATCCGATTACGACACGAAATCCTGTCACACAAAGTACACGGACCATATGCACTTGCAAACGCTAGAAAATCCGGTTATTATAAAATCGGCCAAATAACACTGCGGAGTTGTTGGCTTAAGGCAATTTATGTGGAAAAGGTCACCGCTGGTGGCAATTAGAGACAAAGAGCAGTTGGCACCAGCGACAAACGAGTCACATTCGACAAGCGTACCAAGAAAAGTGCTCATGAAATCCACTTGTGCGTATTCGCCACTTGACCGCTCTACACAACGACTCCAAGTTACGAAACTTGCGAATTAAAAAAATAACAGGTTCTCACACAGCTAATGTGTAATAGAAATGCTATATTAATTGAAAAAGTGAACCACGATCGATAAACGGCCGAACTAACACTGGAATAACAAACGCCCGTTTCGTCCGAATTTTGAAGCCAATTTTTCAAACTCATATACACTTATCCACAAACTAATTTGGTTAAAATTTCAGTGTCGGTCACGTCAGTTGGCATCTAATACAGGATCCGTCATTTAAAACCAATGAATAATAAAAACGCCTATGGAGTCAAACTGAATGTATATACCAGTATATGAGTCAGCGATTTGGTCAAATGAGAAACAAAAAGGTAAATATTGATTTCGCTTGAAGGCATTTGTTATTGTTGCGTACAGGAAAACGGATATGGCGCTGCCACAATGATAAGTGCTTAAAATTGTTATGATTTGAATTAGGTATTGTTGTGTCTGCAAATCAGGCACAGTGGACTGTGTAAGCGCGCCATGCTATCCAATGAAGTTTTGCAGTGGCCCGAAATGTGTATTCCATAAAACTACACTTGCTTCTTGACATTACTTAATGAACACACTGTGAATATATTCATCTGTAAAGGGATAATACAGAAAATCTACAATCTATAAGGGACATTTGACCTTAAATAATACCAACTAAATGGTAATACCTCAGCTTAGCAATAACAGCCGTCTTGTTGAGAAGCTGACAATAAACAAGCAACGTTTTGGTAGTAATTTTCCACTAAATATGATTTATGGTGCCCTTACTGATTACATTGCTGTCATATTATATTGTTAGTGGTTAGACACATAATTAAAATTATATTGGATGTTACATTAAGTTATATTGCAGTAGACACCTAAAACAATCAAGTAATATTAAACCATTTATCACCATTAACTCACGTCTACGTGTTAATAATAAGAATTACTTTATGATATAGCACAATAAGGGTATTAAATTGATTTGATACGCAATTTTGTGGGTTTTAATGTACTTTTAGTTTGACTATTAATTTTTGTAATTGGTTTCATATTTCCCAGATTATTTGTGCCAAGAACTGAGTTCAGAAGGCTAGGACACATTTTGCAGCCTTAGGCAAGGGCGCTCATTGCTGCAAAGTGCGATCAGCTGTTTTTCGTTTGTTTTACGAACAGTCGAGTGATTACTTCAACACAGGCTCTCTCGCATCGCCCTGTTGACGTCATAATCGTGTTAGAAAGGCGTGAACTTTCGTTGCGTAGCACCGCTCCGACCAGCCAGGAATTACACGGATTGAAAATCGGTTGTGGACAGGCGACATTTACGTGCTAGGGCAACATTGCAACATTGTCACTGTCGCAAAATATCACGCTGCGCCGGTTTCCACGCTCCACCTAATAACACAGAAAGCAGAGCGTCTGTAGGAAACCTAAGGACACTTGACGCTGGTTTGAGACGGCTTGACCAGGGTTATTCGAACTGGAGCTACGAAATAAGTCTGGAGGAAATGTATATTTCATGAAAACTGTGCCTTGCAGCATTTAGCCTGTATACATTTCCTGCTAAAGCGTAGGGGCAACCTTGACCTTAATAGGCAATTTATGATGTTAGTGGCACAAGACTGCACGTTTTCGTAAACGATTGTAACTGGTGGCGTAATTTTCGTAGCACGCCAACGGGGCAGGTCCGGGCATGCCTGCTGTTAAGCTGTAATAACTAAAGAACGGTAAATTTGTTTGTTACTTTATACCAGAATTGCACTATACCCCAAAATAGAATGTATGGGCAAGCTGGATTGTAATATTTGAATAGTGTCAGGTTAAACCCTATATTACACTCACAATACACTATTTGCTGTCAGGCAATGACGCACATAGTTAAATTACCACTTATTAGAACCCAGGTCATTTTCCTGTCAATTTGGCCAATAAAAATAACAACGTGTGATACAGGTCTTATTATTTGCACTGTGGAATCAGTATTATACGGTGCAGTCTCGATAATTAGCCGTTATTAAATACACATTACAAGGTTCGATTTGCGTTTGTTACTGATAGCGTTAGCTGCATTTAACTAAAGAGAGAACTTCCTAACTTGGTACACCAATGCAGTAGGCTTTGGGCATCAAATAAAAGTTCATTTCGCGAATGCCCACATCGGCGTGACGTAGGGAAGGGTGCAGCGAAGCGTGCAGAGGGCATGGTGCAACTGATGCCCCAGGAGTGTGAGTCATATTACCCGTTGGATCAACGCGCAATCGATTGCGACGGCAATAAAGGCTGGTTCCTCTTATTTTCGACAAATCTCGTTAAAACGCAGCGTCCCATAACGGCGCCCGATACTGCTGTAAACCATAAATTCGAAGGCCAGTTGACAGTTTATATATCCGCATGCGCTGCAATAATAACATACAACAATAGGTCATATAAGAAGACAGACGTAAAAACACTGTCTGTTAAAGTTATTAGTTCGTCGAAATTACATTTCCTCATACTTGACTTTGTATTACACAAATACGCATAACAAACCACACGGGGCGCTACAGAGTCGCAACTAAGTAATTTGACCGTCGCAACCGAAATGTCTGGCGCCAAGTTAGCGATACCCAGACAGTGGGCGATTACTTTTTCATGTATTGAGACTGTTAACCACGTACGACATTAGGCATGACTCACATCTACCTACGATTTAAATTGAAGTCACGCGATTGCGACAACCCCGAATCTGCGGTTTCCTACTCGATTTAATATCTAATGTTTAGTTAGCAAGTCCTGATCACACCATATCGGTACACGGCGTAGGTTTCATCTTGTCCAAGATAATTCGTACCTTTAAACTAAGCCTGAGCGAATAACCTGCCCGACAGAGCGCACTACGCAGACAGGATATATCAACAAATCAATAACGATGGTGAAATCCCATGCGAGTATCTTACTGCGGTCGTGGTTAGGGAGTAGTGTGTGTATTATACACTTGAATAATGAATACGCCATGCCACTGTTTCTCGTTAGGGCGATAAGTCTTGGCCGGATCGAAAAGTAATTTTAACTCGCCGGTCGGTTTTGACGTGTCAGCGAACGACAGATGGTCGCTGTGGCAGATACGTGTACAGAGAACGTTCCGCTGTCCATATGTCCAGCAACTTAACAGCGAAACAATGCCGGATTATTATAAACTAATACGTAGTTGGTCGGACGGAACAGTCGAATCGAATGAACATGAAATTAACTGCCAGCTGCCGTTCCACCGCCGGAATTACGTATCAACTATTTCAAAAATTAAAGTCGAACATCGTATTAAAGTGGCACCACTCTCAACGGTTGACTGGACGGGTTACACAGTGTCACTCGCAACACGAAGTAGTTAAAAAAGGTCATGTTTTGTAATGCACGACCAGGATTTAGCTTTCCGCACAGGCACCGCCTAAACGGCCACACTATTTTTAAAAACAGTCCACTGCTTAGGGGTAAAATGTGGTAAAAAAGCTATTTTACCAAAATAACGTAGTAATTTTATAATTAAAGGCAAAACCAATAACCGTGGCGAAAGTGTATCAATTGACTGTAATTTATTTTAAAATACGACGTCAAAACAACCGCCTCATATAGGAAATGAAGTCCACCACCATATGCTGCATATTACTTAATATTGCATCAGCATTAAAAACACCGATTAACGTTCACTTGGCGCTTGATGAGTTCTGTTTATAAGGTGATACAGACACTTGATCAACCGACCCTATAATTGTGTTTGATCGTTGAAACTCATTCTGTGTGTGGTACAACGTATCACTATCTCGGGTAATCTGCCTCAGGGTTCAGATGAGTGTGTTTCCCTTTTGGCCAACATTTCCAAAGCGACTTTCGTGTATTTTTATAGACGCTAATCTAACTTACGCGCGATCTTTCTTACCCGATTTGGTACACTACCGCGAATGTAGGGAAAAGTCATTTTTAGACCACCATATTAACTTAAGCGATGCATCATCCGTTTATGACGTCACAGTATGAATAAGTAGGGAGTATCTAGATCGTACGTCTAAGCTCTAAGGTTATAACGTTATTCGATGAATGATCATATTATGTATATTAGGTCGTAATGGGGTTAAATTACATGGTTGTATCGTTGTTTGTTCGATCTTGTCGTTTGGCAACGGGAAATCCACGCGGGCTGATGTATAATCAAATCAGTTGTAAATTTGAACGATTTTTTTAACATCATAGGGTGTGTCAAAACACTACAATAGACTATGGGAAATTGGGTTTTCTATTGTAGTGGCTAAATTCAGTGCAAACGGCCGTGTGACGCATTTATGGCCTTTGTGACCTCACAAACGAATTGACCACGTGCGTGAGAGTGCTAACACGAGGCTTGTAGATTTTGGAACTCGTCGGTTTCGCTCTGAAATTACAGGTCTATGTTGAGTGGCATATCCTAGCAACATGGCGGACGGCATGGCCAACACGTGGCCATTTCCTGGGGTGATGAAATCACAGCTTCCAGCCAAGTGCAACGGACTGTTGCGGCCTCTATTCACATAAGAAATCGCGAATATTGGTAAAGTTTAAAGATTTGTTGAGTGACTTGCACTGGTAAGGCGTAATACTGGAACGTGACTGCGCTAAGTGTGTAACGCGTCGATAACGACAATCATTGTACGCGTATGTACATGCATTGTCACGAGTCGTTACGTCAGGGACATTCATTGAAAAAACTGGGCTTACATGTGATTATGACGTCACAAACTTAGGCGTATCACCAGCCGTCCTTCCGATTGGTCAAAACCGCACAACGCCCAATATTTCTGACTATTACAGCACACGTGTATAGACTGGTCATTCATGTATTCAAATCTACGTGGTCTATTCTTGGAGCGTAGTAAAATGATGACTCGCGATGTAAAGATGACCCACTGGCCAGGGAAATAGAGAAAAGCAACAAAAATCTCCTGCGGTGACAATTCACCGTGGGAACTTCGGATGCCGATTGTAAACGAGTACGGTATTATCGGAAATTATGAATGAACAGCCGTGAAATTGAAACAATAGTTGCGCAATACTATCTGTATGGCACAATTCGTGGATATACCGACCAAAAGAGAGATATCTGTGTGAAAGGTCGACTGTGGTTTATTGAACATTCATTCCCCCAGCCACACATGAATACCGAATCACGAAATCTTATTCGATTTTAATTTTACAAGGGGCTTACCAAGCTAGCCATTTGCCTTTATAATCCTGGTGAGTTTTCCGGATTTCCACGTAATGAAATCGACCTACCAAACACCGTGTGATTAATAGTGTCATGGCAACATGGAAGATTGAACCTCCCAGCAATTAATAAAGACGCACCGGCTGGTTTTTCCAATTGAATTGTCTACAGCCGTCGCCAGTGGGTCTATGTAGTTACTGCTAACTTCGAACGAACGCGCTCAGCAAGCTTGCTATAATCCGCATCAAAACGATTCTGTCACGCGTAAAGCAAATCTCATGCTGTTTAGCCACAGTTATGTTACAGTAATTTAACCTTAACTAGATTACAACCCAGCGAGATTTAACCACGTTAAATCCACATCGACAAGAAGCAATTTCATGAATGGATTTGACAACCCTGAACGGATTTGACAGCAATAAAAAGGGGAGGAAGGTATTTTTGAAAGTTGAAAATTTCATTTCATACAATTTCGCAAAGTTTGTTATTAAAGCTTTGAGGAGTCGAAATAGCTTGGCTGACGCTTTACCGACAATGGGGCCAGCCAAATGAAACATTTGTCACTTTACACAACTTTCAAGTCGAATTACAAGACCGGAATTTACTCGGTTCGCTGAAAGCTAATAGGCTGGGTCATATCGTCGGGACAGCATTGCCTTCCCAGGCATGTTAGGTTCCAGTGGATCCAATTCAAGCAACATTGTAACGCGAAACTAGCACCTACTCCTGTCTGATTAGAAAGGATACTGTTGCGCTGTTAAAAAGTCCGTAAATGGAAAGTTTTGCCCGACATCCGGGGGGGATTCTTTGTCTACAAATCTTCCATTTTTCATTGTTGTTATGGGATTTAACACAATCTGTTTGTTCGTTTCATATTTACATTCTGGAATGTTCGGCAGATGTATTTAAATCCAGTGGTCATCGCTTTTATTAGCTCTGCTATATGGTCTGTGGTGAGTGATTCATGAAAAGATAAGCGTGTCCATTTAGATTTCCAATTTTGGTGTGGGTGCCCCCTTCCGCTGGTGTTATAATGTAACACCAAATTAGCGGTATTGCAGGGTAAGATTGGGTTTACGTTGAGAAAGGTTCAGACTGCGGAAATAAGTCTCAGGAAACCTAACCATAGCTTCACTGTGCACGTTTCAACTGTATTCTTATGTAAACACAGACTATTCGGAGATGTCATGCTCTTGAAGAACTATCAGGGACAGGGTTACAATGGGTATACCTTTGCCCCTAAAGTCGGCTTCCCCTTAGTATGGGCTATCGTTACTGTACACTTTATCCATGACTTTATTTACCTTTTAATTTTGTACTAACGAATTGCCAACAGTTCGACGTAATATTGGGTTTTATGTAGAGTCTGTTAAAAGTTAACTGACTTAATTTCCTGTTTCTATGACGTGCTTTAACGTCTGTCAATTTTGCCGTTTTCTCGTTTCATTTTTAAATTTTAGAATACGAGCGCTGTTTATTGTCTTTTTTTAAAGAAGCGAAAACGAAATAAACTTGTACTACATTGTCAAGAATCACTAATTCGTCAAGCAAAGGTGTGCACAACAAAGCAATATCACTACAACCGAGATGTAGTAATTTGAACGATATCATCTGTTTATACTAAATTAGTATGATGAAAATTAACTTCCAATTAAGTCGCGCTCACCACAACGTATTTCTCGGAGCAACGGCGACGATTATTTAACGTTGTTTAAACTTTAACCGGTTCATTATACACGCCGCACGTGGAAAATTTCAACACAAGACAAACAAAACAAATCGCAGTGCCAACCAGTCACTGGCAATGCAAACGTCACCCGGAAACCATTCGGGTGAAGACTGCTTGTTTGAGGCGAGGCAATTAGACAATTAAATTTCCAAGGGGGGTTTGTGGACGCGGTTGTTATCAAATCTGATTGCCAATTTTACGTGTTGTTCAACAAATGAGTCATTCAAGTGTCCCCTCGTTTCACAAGGGCCCGCTTTGAAATTGAACGCTCACAGTAAGCAGCGTAACTTTCGCTTGATTGCTCTGAAAAGGAGACTTGTACAGGGTCGAGATGATACTGCTAAAAGCGTTCTATCTGTACGAAGGATGACTGTCTTAATACGTGTTTAATTTCCTCTGGCGAGTCTGTCGGCGACAATAATAGTGGGCAGCTGGGTTGATGAAAATACATAATGTAATGTCGTGCAATCATTTCTCGCTGCTATTTTAGGCGGAGGGAAAGTCACAGAATCTTTTTGTTGCCTTGGTGATTCAGACTATACATCACAATGGCCATTATTCTCAAACAAGAATGGCGTGCTTGAATACAAATAAATTCAGTACAAATACAAGGCAATAATTTTGAGTGGGTGAGCCAGCCATTAACTCACTGTAACCCTAAATAACCTTGTATTGTCGCACAGGGAACTACGTTGCGTTATATAGAGGAGGTTATCCGCAGGTGGCTTAGTAATACGAAGCCCGACATTGTTTATTGTTGTTTGACTCATGTCATCCGCATATTGAGTAACAGCCATTCAGGAAACTTCGATAAAAAGCGCGTCAAAGGTGGCCGGGTAATTGCAGCCTTTCTTGCTGTATGCACGCGGAAAGCGACGAAATTTCCTCGTCTGCAGACCGGCCACTTTACAGTGTCACAATAGGCCAAGCACCATTCGGCTGTGGGTTTACAGCTCTTGTGTGACGTCACAAAACCCCCTTGAACCGTTCAAACGGCTCTCGGTGGTTTATCGAATCAGAATCGGGGAATTCGCCGGCGATGTATAACATGTACAGCGCATATGTCGGACGCCCTGGGAAACGAGCATGAGTTGTTTCAACGCAAATTTGCGTAACACTTCAAAAGACTAGCAGGGCCCCACATGTTTGGTTCGATAACGGACCAACGCTAACACCTTTGATATAACCGCGACCTATATTTAAACGACGCTGTAACACGAAGCGGGTGATTTATTACACTTCACTAAGGCCTTCTATTCGGTTTCTGAGAAACATTTCAGGATCACATTAACCAAGCGCTGGTAATAAAGATCAATTTACGGTTAGACAGCAGGCACCTAGTCGGTATTTGGTGTTCTAAATTGGTTAAAGTTCAGGCTCCGGACAACTCTCTCGGGAGAGTTTTAAGGCACAACTGATAACACAATATCGACTGTCCCTTCGACCACCTGCTGCGTACATACAGCCACACGTGCTCATATTTCCATGAGTTCAAGAATTGTGTGGAATCATCAAATATAGATGCAGGTTCTACAGTTACGTAGGATAGGAGACAAGATAAGGCCAAAAACGACTTTATAACGGCTCTGCCTCAAACTTACTTCACCTTTTAGGGAAACTAGACGCATCCTTGATTATTCATCGTCACAACAGCCATTATGATGTCATAGTTTCCCGTGTAATTAGTTTCTTGTTCCGGAAAGGGTTCATCCGCGTGAATTTCTCCCAACTGGACTTACGTAGGGTGGCTAAACAAAACTCCCTGCTTCGCGTAATTTCCGGTTTATCCAATACTTCCCCGATAAATGGGCCGATCACGATAAGTATCAATCAACCGACACGTGTGGGATTATATCAATGAAGCAGACATAATGCGAGATCATAAGTTTAAACATGGACACCAGCCACTTCATTTATTAGTAATCACAAATAGATGAAGGCCGCAGTTATTGGCGCTAAGCAGGAAATGTGGCTGACGTTTAGATGACGCCTTGCGTTCGTGCTAGTCTTATAATAACTGGAAAGAGTGAAAGACTATGCCCATAATGATCAACTGCCTTAAACAGCAGGTTTAAATACCCGAGAACTGTAATTGGACCAGGCTTGCCAAGATTCTGCCGGTTTAAAGGGACTAATTGTTTTCGTGGCAGAGCCGCGTCACACTTATCAATTGGGAACGGAAAATAAGCAGGATATGACAGAACGCGTCATATTACCAATATTTTGATTGTGTATACCATAGTTTGGGTGGGATGAGAGGTGGTTATGTGTTTGGGGGTGAGTCATTACTATGCAGTGCGGTCTTCTTGCCACAACAGATTCCCTTCTGGGTTCCAGACTTGTTTACGACGACCAGTAAGCAGTAAGGGATCTAGTGTGGCAAACACTTCCATCGTACATTCGTACCTCGACTGTAACGGGGGATTCCGTTTCCCTTAATATAACAACTCGACTTTGTCGAGTCATCTTGCACCACCACCAAGTTCAGCACTTAACCGAGCAAACAAGTCAACAATTCCAAAGTCGATTTAAAATCTGATACGATTGTGTCAACACATGAGTTTTGTTTACCACCCTAGTTTCATATCGAAACGATGTTATCAAGCGTACATGTTTAAGCTACGTTGCTGGATCATGTTTTACAAGTGGACGTATTTAGAGAATAAGTTTTTCCACGAAGTTTTATAAATAGCTCCACTACTTTCTTACGTCGGCAAGCGTGAAGTACCATGAAAACACATTACGTTCAAAATCGGCATATAGTTGAATGCCATCTTCTGTATTGGAAATATACTAGTAAACGTCATAGGCCACATTATTACGTCAGAAAACACGGTCTCCTGAGGGCATTTTCTGGTTTGTAATATCGCAGCTTGCTTAACTTGTACATATCTATTCAATATGAACCATAACGTGTTTTCCGATATAAAAACGGTGGCTTTAAACCAATTTAAAACCCGCTGGAACATTGAGAATATATTTTACGAGACAACTGGTTGCATGACGTCAATAGCTTAACCACAAAATATTTACTACCTCGTTGAGTCTCAAACACAATCTCGCTTGTTTTGTAAGAGTGGGTGTCGGTTATTTCAGGATGAAGTCATTGCAGCTTTAGAATTTGCACTCCCCGACTAAATAGCGCTGTTTTGTGACGTGTTGATTGAAAATTGAGTTGGCATGGGAATTTCGATTTCGTGATAATTCCTGCGTGAATCAGCACCGCTTTTGATGTTTGGCTGTGGTAAAAACGAAGTTCCAGACACGCCCATTTTTCAACCAATCACAGCCCGCCACACGAACTCAGCTGACCCCGCGGATTCACTGTTTACTACCTCGATATTCGCCGCGGTGATGTCAACATGTTTTTAAAGTTTTCGGGAGATAAATTAATCGAAGTTGGGCGCCAGCCGACCAAGGTTTTACTCGCAACTGCAGAAATCGACCTTTGGTGTGTTATTCTGGGAGTTTGTTATGTAACCGTTGGAAATAGTTGTACAGAACGAACTGCAGTGGGGTTCAAAAACACTCCAGGCGCTGTTTTCGTGGAAAGACCACGTGGTCAACTGTCAATGACTTACGTAACATCAAAACAGCAGGGTACGAAATCGAACAGCGCAGGGTTCGAAACAAGCTACTTCACATTTAAACTATTTTCTCCATACCCTCATACATCATTAGCGATTCCAACGTAAAAAAATGGGTCAGTTCGGTGAAATCAGCGCCAGTAATCAGCCTGGCGAAGTATCCTCTAACCAAGGATCAGCACTTCGTGTTTTAATAATCGCTGACCTAAGTCAAGACGTAATCCGGTTTATCTCGTCGAAAGACGATTTTCACAAATGTCAGTATCCGCAGGCTGAACACGCACCCTTTAAGGCACGATAAACCCCTTTTAATCATTTTTTTGTTGAAATAAAAACAACACACATGTTCAGTACGTTTTGATACAGAGTTAAAACGATTGAACAGCGGCAGTGAACTTTATCTTTGTAAGTGATGGGAAACAACTTTTCTGACCTGCGTGTATTGGCGACAACGTTTTACGGCCGACAGTAATAAAACGACAATATTCCAACAATTTTGTTACTTACGTTGACGACATGTCAGAACGAAAATGAAATATTAAGTACAGAAAAAAACTCCTTTTAAACGTACGCCGTGTAATAGCAACTCAGTTTTTTGTGAGGCGTCAGAAAACGTTATATAATTAGGTACATGGCATCGCTTTGAAAATCACGTTGTCGTGGGCCTTTCCTAAGTACGTAGTCTGCGCGTGCCTTTAATTCACACGACGGCGATGTTATAAATTGATTTGCCGTGTAGAATATTAAGCAAATATGACGTAGAACGTAACTGTTTGCTCACTCGTTGGCTGCCATGGCTACGGTGTGAGACCAGCATAACGGCAAACGGGTGAAATAATGGAAATTGATACATCTAGTCTATAGGTTGTTTGTAATTTAATATGATTTAAGCTATATATAACCGAGGCGACCTGACACTTATTCACGCCGTATTTTGTAGAAATTAGGTCAGATAAAATGCAAATAACTTTAGGTGAAAGTAGAATTTCTAGGAAGAGGAAACTGACATATACACAAACTCGCTTAGTCATGATGAATGTGCATTTACATACAGGATTCAAATCACGAAGGGTAATGCACGACCCTGGATTCTTGATGACGTCGAAAATCACGCGTCACTGGAATTAAATTTAACCGTTTTCAGTTCCTCATACTGTTTAACCATTCGTTACAGCCATGAAGTATATGCAAATAACATCTGCGCATGGTGTACATTGGGTTTGGCAAACGGGTAAATACCACTTACTCCAGTGTATAACGCTATATCGCTTAATTCAAATAACAGGAATGCAATGTCGATGGCTTTAATTTTCATTTAACCATGCGTGCAGCATTCACAGTTGCGGTTTCATATAGTTGCGGTTGGGTCGCCAAATTAGGTAGAAGTCACCGGTTGATGTTATTTATTGTGGAAAACGCGATCCATTTGGAAAACAATATTTCCTGCAGCTGCTGGTAAACCCAAGACACTCGACACTTCCCTAGGTTGGATATCCAATACGAGGAAACCACGCAAAACCCATCTCTGATCACTACGAAAAATCGGTTTACCAGCGTTACAGCGTGGTCATCATACCAATGGAAAGTTATGCGCTGCGCAAATTCTCGAGAGCGCTGAAGGTCAGAGCTCAGGATTGACGCGAGCAAGACGGTACTTTGGGATTAAACCATCGGCAGGTCGGCGTCGTCAAAGTCACAACGTAACCTTCCCACAAGCATGCTGCACGCTGATTGCCCGCCGCGTAAACATAGCACTTGACCCGAGGCAAAAACAACAAACAAAAGTCTTGATCTGTAACCCGTATACGCGTTTTGGTGAGCATCTATTGAAGTGCGATTCCGAAAAATTACGTCGAGATTTTAGGAAAACGTAGCCTAGAATAGACCATAGTAAGAATTACCCAAAGCACCATCCAACTAACTCGACTATAAAATTAAATCTTATACAATCGCTCTTTAAGTTGCCTTTAAAGGACCAGGCGATTGTTATTCTTAGACTTAAGTCTAATTGGAAGCCATAAAAATCTGACTATCGTATCTAATTATGTGGCGACATGAAAAAGCAATATCGCGTAGTCGTAATTACTTCATAGAAACCGAAATTACACCACAAAGCATCGACTGGACCAGAACCAGTAAATATATGTAGTCGCATATACATCGTGTACATACCGCGGTGCGTTATTGCATTCCATGGAGCTATTAAACAGTTACATTATAGTCTAATAACCGAGCAATTGGGTGCTACGGGTGCGTTAATGACTGGTCCGCTCTTCTGCAGGTGTGCGTTGTCGTTTAGTGGTATATTAAATACATGGGTTGGTGAAAGAGAGAACGCATCAATCCTATACAACAACAGAGCTATGAATAAGCGGGGAATTTAACGAGGTGGCAACCACCAAGGCATACGCGTTTTGTGTACACGCGAAAATGACCTTGGGAACTGATCTCGTATATCGGTTCACGGAGATCATTATTTCCAAACTAAATAAATGCAAATCTAAAGAACCTCGCAATACATTTGTATGGTGGGCGGGTTTTTACGTATGGCGCCAAGGCATGTTACAATGAGTTTTTTAAACATATGACCAGGTAATCAGATATGCCCACTACACGATCTACTAAAAACGTCACTAGAATCAAATCAATACAATAGCGTTTTCGGATAAACAAATCAAGAACTTAGTTTTACCTTTAAATAGTCGTGTCGGAAATCGTCGTCGAATGAGGGAAAAACAGCTGGAACAACACAGTGGGTCGCTTGCTGTGGTGGTGAATTCGTAACTCCGGGGTTGGCGGCCTGCACGCAACCGTTTGCTATGTTTAACACTCTCTCCTGTCCGTTGCCGTCACAAATGGGGATAAACCCGAAGTTCGCGGTCCGTTGCTGCTGGCACGCGACTATCGTTCGCTGTGGTGACGTCATCACCGAGTTCGTCGAGCAGGATATGACATCATTAGCACCGGAAACGAGGATGAACTGGCGGTTTCCTTCCGTCAGGGTTTTGAGAAGGGTTCCGTTCAGCAAACCGAGTCGCTGGGTCGAGTTGCAGGGCTGAGCGGGAACGGGGGTTGTGACTTCGTACCGACCCGCTTTGGCAGGCACGGCAGTGACAAAGGTTGTGGCGGGTGAGGCGGGCAGCGGTGGGACGCGCGGCTCCACTTTTACGGCCGTGAGTAGGTTGTTCGTGATCGCGTTACTGTCGAACATGGCTTCATTGGCACCTGAGTTGGAAGGAACTGGATTGATCGAGGCTAGAACCTTTGGTTTGTGCTCGGGCGTTGTAGTGCTACATTCCGACGACTTTCGCTTCCGTGCGTGTCGTTTGTTCGTCTTCTTATTGGCCGCTTTTAAGGCTTCAATTTTCGACAGGTCGGTTTCATTGGATTGATCTGAGTCGGGGGGTGCAAAATAGCCGAGAGTAACGCTCTACTGGATATCAAAGATTTTTTGCCTTTGCATTTTTTCTTCGGGTTCTATACTTATAACATCCGGATAGTCGCACATGGTGGCTGTAGTCGTAATCGCTCTGCTTCGATTAGAAACGGTCGCTTGGTATATTCAGTCTGTTCCTTCCAGAGTCGACCTAGATTTCGACTAATTTCAGCGTTGTGGAGGTCCGGCGTTTTTTCCATTATTTTTCTTCGCTCGATCTGCGACCAGATCATAAAGGCGTTCATTGGTCTCTTAATATAGCCAGGTCGGGCAGCGAGTTTCTTTTGGCTACTTCGGGAAGGGGGCGGCAACTTGATCTGCGTGGCCGGCAGGTTCTTTAGTTCATTTAATATGTCCTCTCTTTTGCTTTTGCCCGGCGAGCCCATAGGAATTTGCTTTCTGTCTGGTTCGGTCTTAATTGGGAATCCATCAAACACGTCATGGCCGCCGGACTCTGGGCAGTCGTTAATACACTCCAATGTTGGAGACGGCGACGAAGCATGAAGGAGGTCAATCGACTTTCTAGCTACGCCATGCGAGCTCGATTGTAGAATTTCATCTGTGTCCAAGTCCCAGTCGGAGCCCAAACCCGATTCGGGCGAGCCCGGGCTACCGTCCATATTTACACCGGACTGTAAGCTCGAAAGTTCGGCCGATGACTTTAGTGGTCTTGATGTACTAGCCATGACGATATATTTCTCTTAAAAGTGGTGGTAACTTGAGCACTATTCGAAGTTTTTGCTTTGATCTTTAGCTTAATTCAACATACAGTAAGAAGCACTCAAGTAAAGCATAACTATTGTTCTCTAAGGCGATGCAATGATAATAATAATAATAATACTCTGTAAATGTAAACAAATCTTTCATTAGCCTATTGCTAAACCGGTAATAACGTAAGCACGCGAAAGATAAACAGTACACAGATAATCCGAGTGGCCCTATCTTCCCGAGGTAATACATTCGTGCCACAGGCCTACTGTACTAGTCACAACATCCTGTGAGTTTGTATTAAAATAATAGTCCGATGCTGTCTTGGGCCAATGTACAAAACGCTGCTTAAATGTAAACATATAACAGCCTGGCAACTGTATGCTAGGTGACTAACTATTGTCAAATAGCCCACACTCACAGAAATCATATTATACTGTAAACAAACAAACCATACATCACTAACATAACAATATGAGCCGATTGAGGTAACGAACTAAACTTTATCATTACATAACATTTTACATAAGCCAGTCAAACGACAACTAAAATGCAAAACACTGTTGTGACTCCGAACAAGTTGACTGGTATCTGAATCTAAATTTATCTTCGCCATCTCTTTAAACGGTGATAGAGATAGATTCTCCCTTTTTTCTTTCATTTCTCTCCTACGCTCGATCTCATTTAAAAAAGTAAACATGCGACCACGATCAGCTGGAAGGCGTGTTCGCTCGTCTACCAGCTGATTCTGTTGACTTTCTGCGAGGCCAATCCTGCCTAGGGCTTTAAATTGAACGCACAGCGTGAACGCCCGATAACCTCTTTCATTCCCGATGGCGTTCGCTTGCTAAGAATATCCAGAAAACCATATGCTCGCTATTTTATAGATTTACAGTAAGAAATATTTAACCTCGGTTTACACACGGCGCTGTTTAAATATGCTAGAAAATAAATTCACCAGGCTTTGCATACCTTGTTTCACAAAATAATTATAACACTATTTCTTGCTAATACATGACATTTCTACCGAACTAAAACGGTTATAAACGCATAACTTGTATAAGCACAACAAACTAAAATTTGTACACTGAAACAATTGTCTTTAGCGTCCTCTAGCGCAACAATGCCACATATAACGCAACAATCGAAAAACAGAATACCTTGATCTTCCAGGTTCTTATTTATATACAGCACCAATTACAACTTTTTTAACTCCAATAATAAGTTATTATTTTCTTAATTAAATTTAAAATCACCAGTTTAAAAGCATTTCAGTAACTGCTGATGCGGCAAAAGGTTGTAAGCTGTCTTGTCAACTGCATAACCAAACGCAGCATGCCTGTTGCAATTCTAATTTGACCGTGCACTATTTAAAACGAATTGCTGACTGAGCTTTGGATATTGATATATCTTGTAAATGGGAGTAAAGGATTGTGGCGCAATCTTGCCACGCGTATTGAATTGCCGCATTATTTATCATTTGGCTCACCGATTTTCCTGTGTCAGCGAAATCAGTTGTCAATATTTCTTGGAAAATCGAAATAGGCTTACGCCGTTTTTAGTTTTTAGCTCGATAATCGGACAGGTCGGGCATTATCATGCAAGCTTGCTGAATTAATAATGCACGGCTTGACAAGCCGCAACTTCGACATTATTATAAGCCCATTGGAATACTTTACTTATTCTAGCGCCTTGTGGTCTTACGATTGCTGACTTCTTATAAAACATCTTGGCTGTTTGCACCTGTTCGCTGCGGGAAGGGAATCCGATTTGAGTACGACTTGCGCCATCTGTGGAAAATTGACCGGACATAGTCAGCAGGATTAATTGTTTACGGTTTTGGAACCGCATGATTTGTATTGTACACAAAAAACGTCCGTGTCTTGCAATTATCCCGTGCGAAAACTAATTGTCACGCCGTGCAATTTTGAAACAAGTCGGCAATGTGTAAAGAACGTCTTGTACACGGATCAAAGTACCGGTAAGATAAAACCTTTTTTAAACCATCAATTATGTGGAAAAGACGGGTATTTAACTTACCAGTGAATAAAATTTACAAAACCACTGGCATATGATTTTAGACTGAAAACGGTGAACGAGAGTGGTAAATTTATCTTACATAAAGTGTTGCGTAAGCCCCGATTGTGGTTATCCTACAAAACCGTCTTATTCCAACAACACTCCTTTCTTGCATAACATGGACAGGCTACAGAAATGGTATTTTATTAACAAGATGCCTGTAAATAGAATTTCTTTGGCACGTACATGATAAAATAAATTAAGCCACTTTTGCCTACTTAGAAATAATTGTTTTCATTTTGGAAGTTTATTTCAGGATTTTAATTCATAAACACAGAGATAATTATAAATAAATAAGATTTTATGTACAAAGTAACCATTTTTAAAATTAAAAAAAAAATTGTTTTCTTATATTAAATAAACACACACATGTATATTTAATGTTTGGTAGTATAAATTCTGGACTTAAAACAAGTATGGATTATGTATCAAAGATATTATAAACTACCAAATTTTTAAGTTTGGAAGTAAACAATTAAACAACTGCTAGCTTTTATTAAACATTACACCAATTAAAAATTCACAGTGGCTATTTATTATCAAGTCAATTTACGAATGCTACGAAGAAAATCCTTGTTTTTTAAGAATATTGTTTGCTGCTATGCGGCTGTTAAAAATACAGTCATTGATACTGACGCCCCAATATGAGGAACCAACCAATGAAAGGGGTAGTGAGTGCTCCGATATAAAGTCTTCAGCGTTTTCAACCAGATCAGTATGACCCACCCTGCAAAAATATTTTTTTCCGTTAAGTTTAGGAGTAGCGCATCGGACCATACACCAATAGGTTGTTGGATTGAAACCAAGCTACTAGCTAGTTGTGTCCCGACTAAGTGCATGTTGCTAAAACCATTGTTATTGGTCTAGCAAAAACTGTAGCAATGTATTAATAGGATTTAACACTAAACAGTGCATGTAACTTAGATTTTGGTTCAAGGTAAACTGATGATAGCTATACCACCTCATGGGCTTTTCACTCTTGGTGATAAACAGGAGAAACATATCCTAATGCTATCACAACTTAATTTTAAAATACACATATTTTAAGACATACATCTAAATAATCAAAACGATTGCATGCTTGACAGGTAATAAAACTTACCTGAATTAATTTATGATTTAAAAAAATAGGTAATAAATATAAAAGTTATCAAGACTTAGAACCAATTAAAAGCTACTTGCAGGTCCTTAAATATAAATGCAATGTTTGAATTTTGAAATTTAAATTGAATGTATAAAACACCAAAACTTTAAAAACAGTGGTGTAACAAAATAGTATATAATAACATGCAAGTTTTAAGAGGATGGTATGATTCACTTTGTATTCCTCACAAAACCGCTAGTTTACGCCTGCGCTTATATTTACCTGTAGGTTGGGATACATTTCCTACACATTGTTACATGCATATTGCTTGGTTCTTTATGAATGCCTAATTGTTCAGACAAACTGTGTAAGGCCGCTTCTTCTAATTCTGCAGGAGTGACTTTGTCCGGGTCACCAAATAAATCTTGGAACCAGCTTCCACCCATCATACAGGTCAGCCTTGTGGAAGGACTGGACAATCTAATGGTCAATAATGGTTAATAACACAGACTAGCGACTTGGTGCAAGGATATTTATACAGGTTTACATGGGTGTGAAGATTGGAATTGCACATAGTTTATTTTTGGATACCACCAACAGTTCACCAATTCTATTAAGTGCCTTGCCCAAGGACACAACCAACTAGCTAGCGGCCTGTTTCGAACCTGCAACCTTTTGGTTGAAAGGCGTTACATTTAAGCACCGCACTATCTGTCGGACATATATGACCCACATTTAACTTGCAAAAATATCATTTTGAAGAACAGTCAGACTTTAGTTTAAAACTTATATTGATAAAAAACAAGACTATGTATGGGGTCACTTATGCTGTTGGGTGAAGTTCTGACCATCCATTGCAAATAGGCTCTAGCAAGTCTAAAAAAGTACTGGTGACCAGATTTTGAGAATGAGGTTATCTGATGATTGCGTATGTCACAGAAACTAATGCATATTTTAACCCCAAAGATAAACAAAATATTGTATCACAACGCATGATATCAGAAACCACTTCCAACCTGTCATGTTGAGGGAAAACACATGAATCATACACAACTCCTAGAACATTGGAAGCTTCAGAAGATGGAACCAAATGTCCGAATCCAACATGGGGTAGAATCTCACTGGGTCTTCCGTCATACTCAATGTTCACAACCGCTACATCAACCCAGTGTATGTGGCGAAGCATTATTCCGAGGGTGGAGGTAACCAATTCGTGATTGTCTGATACTTCCATGTTCGAACGGCTGACATGGTTTGATCTTCTTAATATTGCACTCAACGCATGCGAAGGTAGGGCCGCAATGACATGGTCAATATTTTCAATTTGGTTCGACTTGGTCTCATTTTGTTCTGCGTTAAAATATTAATTGTAGCGCTCTGTAAGGCACAGTGGTGTATTTTGACCCCCAGATTATTCACACCACCCTTACATTGTATTCCTAGGAATTAAGATTACATCATAAAAATTTAGTTGATTTATTCCGAATCTTAGAAAAATGATTATAGCTTTTAACAACCCGACTGTGGGCAGGTGGTGTGTGTAGATAAACCAGCCTGGACACACAGGACTAGTTAAAATTGCACTTCTTAACGTTACCTGTTTTTGAAAATGAGAGAGTCACTTTGCCATTTTTCTGCATCACAATTTGATCAATGTTCGATCCTTTTAGGATTTCAACATTCTCTTCTTCTGTGAGTTTCGACGCCAAAGAATCGGTCAAATACGAAAACCCGTTAGCCATGGCCCACTGGGTCCACTTTTCACGTTTTGCTCGTTTTACAAACGGATTCGACAGCAAGCTCTTGTTGAAAAGGTCTGGGTTTTTAATGGCGGGTCTTCTTGCCATTCCTGCCTGCAATATTGGGCAAAACAACAAGTTTAACAATGCTTTATAATAACCGGTTATTACAATTAAAAAGAACATAAAAATTTTTGGTGCTTTATTATATGATAATAAAATGAAACAATCAACACAATATT
>CH001736.1:693804-705867 GCA_000149265.1 Ciona savignyi | reverse complement strand
ACTTAATTTACGACCTGTAACATCTGATTTCCTCTTAAATCTAAATATAATACAATTATAAAGATCAATTAAATGCATATGTTAGGTCTTAGGTTACTATAAAGTAAACTATACAGTAAGAGAAGTGAATTACAAACAAGGGCTGCCGCCTACCGGTATGACATACAAGGGAAACCCCCAATGATTTCTGTAACCATAGAAATAAAATTACGATTTATGTAATTTTTTTAATTGAATTGTAAGTACAGTAGTATGGACTTGTACGGTCGTGTGGCCTGTTGGTTAACGCGACCGATATATACACCAACTTCATAAAAATGGTATAAGAGAGGAGTCCATCACACTCTATGTATTCCGATACAAATAACAACTTTGCAAAAATGGTCTTAGAGGGACGAGCAGATCAAAATGATATTGGAGACGATAACTTTAGCCCAGTGAAAAAAATGTGTATTGCGAGTCCTATTCAGGCTTAATACAAAAGCACATTCTACGTGGTTTTCGATTCATCGCAAGGTTTAAAAAATAAGCATGGAAAGACGTATAAATTTACTGTTAAGTATTAATCGTTACGTGTTTGGTTGTTTTTGCACAGATTGACTTGTACACTTTTAAATATTTGTTTTTCGCCGTGACAATATAGGATATTTATGTTTATCCCCGTGAATGGGAAATCGCCAGGGTGTTAACACACGGACAATCGTCAGATCACCTCGCGCCCATCGTCGGGTGACCGGAGCTATTTCAGTGTGTTGTGTATCGTGTATGATTCAGACGTTTATTTAATTTAGTAAAACCTATAATTCCACTGGGTTCATGCTATGTCCGTTAAGTGCCTTTGTGAACGACACAGCCAAACAACCTAGCGACCACCTGCAACTCTTCGACATAAAGCCGACGCACAAATCAACCAAGCTATTCGGTGGGACAAAAGATATCTCCTGCGCGGACACCATCCGGATCCTGTTGTGCAGGAAAATCAATATTGAAGGAAAAATTACATGATAATGTTCGTCGTGTTGTATTAACCAAGACTGTACGTTAGGAATTTGTGATAGAAATGTGCCATTGCACTCGACAAACCTAGCGATACAACATCATTCACACACAAGCGGATGACGTCATTTACCGAGCAGTTTTTAAAACCTTTGCAATTTATACGAAAATAAACACCAATCATTCCGTTTTTAGCCAAAACTTACTAAAAATTAATGACTCATTTTGTAAATTTATTGCAAGTCGGCGGTAAAATATTGCGCACCAGTAGCAACTATAAATAGGTTTAAAATAAGAATCCCGTTGACTGAAGGATGTCCTATCCCGTCACCACTTATCGCACCAGTGTTGTGGGAAGGAATGCTCAAGTTTTCGAAGCAAAAGATTTCAGCATATCGTCGTGTGCATAAGCGGTACATTGCACAAGTGAAAGAGGGGAAAGCAGCACCATCCTTAAGACTTTATACAAACGCGGGAACTCTAGTGTATAACTGCCACCAAGGCATACCAAGACTCTATGTGATTGAATACAAATTGTCGTTGGCTATGTGGCTTGATTTTGGATGGTGCTTATGGGCGGTTGGCTTTTGCATGTTAGTTAGTACGGAACAAAGAACTGTGAGTAATACTATAGATATGTCAGCTA
Organism: Ciona savignyi; assembly: GCA_000149265.1. NCBI lineage: Eukaryota > Metazoa > Chordata > Ascidiacea > Phlebobranchia > Cionidae > Ciona > Ciona savignyi. The sequence goes on along the minus strand of CH001736.1, from coordinate 704,225 downwards.
GATGTTATTAATCACCATATATATAAAGTACATAAAAAAGAGGGCACAGTAAAGGAAAGTCAACTCTAGAAAAAGAAATAAAACGGTGAAATAAGAAAGTGAAAGAGCCGACAATGCCTTCATCTGGCTTTGCCTGATAAAATAGAGCTTGTATTATTCCAGGGGGCTATGCTCTTGCCGCATATTGGTGCTACAACCGGGTCCGCATATGCGTCGAAGGAAAACTTGGTTCCTGTTTTCGGGCTCCCATTTTTTGAGGTGTTGTGCTTAGTGCCTTTTTTCTTTTTACCGATTTGAAAGGTAGGAAAGATAGGTGGATCTTTGCTGGACTGGATTGAAGAAAATAAGGTAGGAGAAGAGAGGCTTTTAACAGACGAAGCGCTGGTTTTGCGAGGCTTCATTTGTTGATATTTTCGTCTGTAAATAAACAACAATTATAGGGTTAGCTTTCACATTTACAGCAGGGTATTTCTGTATGGTATAGGATATGATAATTATGTTTTATTTTTCTTGAATAGAAAAGTGAGTTTTATATGGGCAATTGTAAGATTACCTCGTGCCCATTGTCGAGTTACAAGGGCAACGCTATAACAGTGTGTTGTGTACAATTGAGATGCTCTCTCAGTTTAGTACAACCCAATAATCGATTGGGTGCAGACGATGTTTGCAAACTGGCTTTCCCAAGGACATAACCAACTATCTTGCAACACGTTTTAATACGCCAAAGACGGAGCACTAACCTACTAATCTATCCGGCCAGGCAATAATGTAATATAACAGTCCGATATTTCTGGAAAAATTCTCTTTTTAGAGAGAAAGATCATTTTGGAGTATTGATAGTTATTTTCTATAACTGCATTAAATTATTATATTTTTAGGGTTCCATAGAAGGCACTCACTTGTGTATTGGACTACTTGCAAATGAGGTTTTCTTTTTATTCACATGCAGCGATGAAACAGATTTGGAGATGGATTTATTTTCATCAGCTATTTCTTTAACTTCATCTACTGGCTGAACAAGCAGTATAGCTGGCCGCTCTTTTTTCGGTTTGCTGACTTCAACTGTTTTTCTAAAAATATGAATTTCAAATTTTAAGTTGAAGTAAAGATAAGATTTAAAGACTAGAATTTGTTTTTTTGATGAAGTTTATCTTTTTAAACAATAAATTAGTTTAAAATATCATCAAAATTAAAAAAAATCAAAATTTATCAATACCAATCAAAATCTGAAAATATCCATTATGATTTAACATTTCCAATTAAAATATAATAAATATTAATCGTAATAACAAAATACCATAAAAATAAAAAATAAAAGATCAAAACTCAACAATACCAATCAATATTAGAATATATTAATTAAAATTTTAAAAATGCAATTTAATCAATGCAGCATAAATTGACTGACCGATTTTCGTTCTTGGTTGATCCATTCATATGAATATGACCATTTGCTACAGATGCTTTGGTGGCTTGTAGCAGTTTTTCAAATTCACATTCCTTCATCTCAAGTTTGTGAAGCAGACTGAGAAGAAATGGAATTTTCAAATTTAATCAAGAACGTTGTGCTTTTATGACTTGTAAACATATTACTTTCATGGTTTTGGGATTTTACATGTTATAGAAAGTTTGATTGCTGTGTTCTGAATACACAGGTGTATTCCCCAAGATGAGAAAACACAGGAGGGGTTGTGGAATTACAAAGACAATTGTCATATCACCATATGTCCACAGGCAGGTTTCCAGAGCTATTGGCAGTGTGTTAAATACTATAAAACACGTCCCTAGAATCCATTAAGTATCTTTTACAATGGCACAAACAACTGTGTAGTGCCTGTTTTCAATCCAACCACTTATTACCTGCTGGATAACCTGGTACTGGATTGTGGGGTTTGGGCTTAAAATAGATCCTGCATTGCAACCCAGTATGTGGTATTTACTTTTAATTAATGCACATATTATGCAAATATGTAAAAGAATGTATATAGCTTGTCTGGTCATGTGTTGCAAATAGTAAACAAGCTCTATAAAAAAACAGATATGAAATTTATATTAATGCAGAAATATCTCAGTTGTAGATTCTTTCACACTGTAGGAGGTTGAAAAAACAACTGAATTATTTGCGCGTGACACTGGATTTCGCATATATTCATAACGCTGTAAGTCAGAAGCAGAAAAAAATATTAACATCCTCGAAAAATGGAGTCTGGAAATACATATCATGTTCGAACTACTGCTCCTACCTTTTCTGCCTTCGGTTCAGACAGACAAAGAAAATGAGGACACACAAACAGCTCTCTAGCGCCATGAGAACGAGGTGTCGGGCGATCATCTGTTGATTCATGAGATCCAGCGTCGCGCTCACGTGATCAAGCTGTACAAATAATTTGGTGAAATGTTCAATACTTTCTGTCCGGAAAATAATTGCAAAATTCGGATTTCAGTTTGTGCAGATATCTTTGCAATATCCTCTGACAATCCTCCCAAAGAATAAAACAAAATATTTACGGTTTTACAATATCAGTTTTCAAGTAAGAAAATGAACAATATGACTGTTTATTTAAGTCACAAAAAATAAGTCATACTTCCTGCCAGTTAACTCTACTTATATGATACTGAATTGAAACTAGCCGTTAGATGGTCGGTTGTGTTCTCACAACTTCTTAGACACAAAAATTACTGTGAAATTACTTGAAATCACTAAATTGATTAGTTGTACTAAAATTAAAAAAACATCCCAATCATACACAACACACTGCCATAGCTTTGGTAACACGACGGTGGCCGGAAGGTAGTCTAATAATTGACTATGTGATAAATTTTCTTGCGCTTTTCTATTTACATAGATAAAACATAAGTATCATATCAAATAAATGGTTGGATGGTTTAGCTAATTAGAGTCATTTCTCTAAATCACCTTTTTCTGTAGCTCTTCACTCTGGGTTTTAGCAAGTTGGATCGCTTCATCTTGTTTCTGCTCCTTTTCCTCACTTCGCCGCGATGTTTCCGTCAACCTGGTCTTGGTTCGGTTGAAAGCTTTCTGCATTTCATCCATTTGTCTCTTGTACCTGCAGGCGGGGGTTTTGGGGGTTGAATTGCTGTTTGAAGCATTGGGACGATGATTTTTTTTTGGGTTTAATAAACCTTTAGGGGATTGAATGGTGTTTTGGAACTTTGTTCGGACACATAATACTTCCACACCATTTTAAATATTTACCAACTTAAAGCACACTCAAGATTCAAGTAATAGGCCAAAACTACTTTTAGTAAAATTTAATTTATTATTTAATCCAGCTCATATATTGTATATAACATTTTAATAAACGTTTTAACCAATTATATTAACAAGCAATATAAAACGCTAAACAGCTGTAATTTATTGCGCCCGAAAAATCTAGGAAATAGTCTTTTACAATAAAAAACACACTAAATACTTTTTGGTACAATACAATTTTTTCAAACCGAAATTTGATGCTTATGCCATGCCTGGCATCTTATCAGAGTAAAAATTACAGAAAAACTGACAATGAAGTCAAGAAGATTTTACCTTTGACTCAAATCTTCCAAGTAATCGCTGCTGAGCGATAAGTTTTGTTCGAGAGCTCGAATTCTGTTGCTCAACCTCATGAGGACTGATTCCTTCTGGTTGGTCCCAGGATTGATGACAACCTCCTGGAATAAAGGGACTCGGATCAGTATGAGGAGGTTTCGTGTTTTGAACAGTTTTATATATTTTTGGCAGGATTGTGTGAGATGTGATTTTGTTTTTAAGGTTGTTCAGAGATTTAAATAGTTGATTAATAGTTGGTTCGAGTATTTCACGATTTTTATACATTATTTGCTTATTTTATTTTTGATAGTTGAACATATTTGTGTGTTAAGTGGTTTCCTGATTTTTGAAATTTTTGATCTGTTAGTTGATTTTTATTTTTAATGATTATCAAGTGTGTTGTGTAATTTGTGATTTATTGTTTTTATAATGGTCATATAAAACCATACAGCTTCTGATATCTGTATGAGAAAGCACATAAGTTTTGAAAGTTGTACATAAAAGCACGCAACAATTAATCTGTTTTGTACAATCACGTTCTACCTCAGCATTCAAAGTGGGTTGGTCTCGGTCAATCGAACCGATTTGCAACGCAGGTATCGCAGTTACTGGTTCCGGGGGATCCTGCTTTGTCTGTAGCTCCTCCGGTGGCGAAGAATCCTCTTTCGGCTGTCATGGAAATAATATAAAATGGTTGATTTGCAGAAAATTGCTTGTAAATTTATATAGTAATTTATTTAGAATTCACACATTAGTGTTATATATCTAAGAATCACGTAACTTAAAATTGGGATGAAATAAAAAACCAAACCTCGTGAAGACAAAAAAGACTAAAAACGTTTAATCTAATAAGTAAAACAATATATTTTTATATCCTGTTCATTAATCAAAATCACTTACTTTGCTACATATTGAGAAAATAATAAAAAAACCAACAAATAAATTACACAACTGATATAATTTTCAAAAACAATCATTTGATACAACAAACAAAATCTAGGAATAACCAGATATGCAATCGTGGTAATAGCAGCCACAGTCTACAAATATTGGAACATCCTTCAAATGTAAGTAACTTCGAAAATGGAGAATACAAATACAGCAGAACAGGAACAGATAATCTTACCGGGTTTGGACTCGCTTCCTTTGCTTCTTTCTCATTTTCCATCGCTTGCTTATCAACTTCCTGTGTCTCGCCTTCAACTGTTGAATTCGCTTCGTCATCACTGACTTTGATGTTTGACGAGTCTGCGATGACATCATCAGTTGTGACATCACCAGTTAAAACAACGCCATCTTTGATGCTGGTGTCTTTAACCGTGGTCGGTGGGTCTTCACCCATGTTGACACCCGGTGATTCAATTGGGGTACTCGGTGGGGTATTTCCCTCGGCTTTAAATTCGGGGTTTTCACATTTCTCCACAGGTTTCACATGAAGGATTTGTTCCACTGTGGGCGCTTCGTCTATTTGTTTTAACTTTACTTCCTCAGTTTCTGGTTCAACATTCGAAACAGTCTCGGTTTCGTTCGGATAATCTTCAATTTTGGTCTCAACATCCAGCAAATCGTCAGTTTTGCTTCCAATTTCAATCAGTTTTTTACTCAGTTTCGGAGCTTGTTTAACATCTTCTGTTTTTTCCACCACTTTTTCTTCCGAATTACCACCATTTTTCTGATCAAGTTTATCGACTTTTGTCGCATTTTCTATCGGCGGTTCAACTTTTTGAAGTATTGTGACGTTTTCCACAATTTGTGGATCAGCAGGTGGCTTTTGCACCCTCTTGTGGATGACGTAAGAGTATAACGTTGGGTCGGCAGCGGACGTCTGGTTCTGGTACGGTTGGATGATGCATGACATCACGGATACCCTGGGGCGGTGGAGCCAGTGTCAAATAGGTTTCTGTTTATCAGGTTATTTGTAAACAACAAATGTGTATGATCGGGAATTCATATATATATGGTCTGTGCTTACTGTACAAAAGTAGAATGTTCTAATAGCTTAACAGGACCAGGAAAAAATGCTGAGCTATGTGTTGAATTCAAACCCATGACTTGGACTATACACAATTAATGCCTTAACTGATTTGTCACAACAAAAGTAATAGTTGAACATGATAATGTTGGCACTCCTGGTTAAACAAGTTTAAGTTTAAGTCTGTTTAGACCCACCTGTATACGAGCTCCAGGAACCAGCAGAGGTTGGCTGTGAAATGATCCGGGGATAATTTGCCGAGGAATCCCAGAGGGTAAAGATGGGGGTTGAACTCCTTCTCGCTCACAAACTCCCTCCCATCTCCCTGCTCGACGAGGACCACAATCGGGATCTTCTGGATGTTGGAGGGAGCAACTTCCGATCTGAAATGCATCTTTAAACGAGTGGAATTTGTAATGTGTCGAACTGACATCCAGAAATTGATGGGTCAGCAGTGGGGATTCATGTTAGTGCATCTATGTCAGTGGTTCTTAAACTTTTTAGTTATGCCTCAACTAGCCTCAAAAATCAAACTCAAGATAAATGGAACAATAAATTATTTGCCATTTTCCTGCTTAGTGTGAAGGATGCAACTGTTTTTGGAAAATTGGTCGTTTAATTCAAGGCTTTGATAAAGACAACACGTATCGAAGATCTGCTGAGTTTGTTAGACCAATCTCTCAATGTCATGTTCGCGCCCCCCTTGCGAAGCTTTTACACCACCAAAGTATTTAAGAATCCCTGATCTCTGTGCAGGTTCATGTAAGCTTATAGATCCAATACTAAATTAGCAGGAGCTTGATCATGAAATCAAATTTAAAATTAGAGTTGTGCTTCATGTTTACTTTAGAGTATTCAAGTTGATTCCAAAACTCTTTCAGTCCATTTTTGAAGTCTTAATGTATAGGATCTATGTCATACACAGCAAATCTTGTCTTATGTATCTTGATTTAAATGCAGCATAAAAAGAAACATCGAAGAAATGCACCAAAACAAGCATATTTTAAATCAATACCTTTGAAACTTAGCAGTACTGTATTTTCTTATAAATATATATCTGAAATTGTATTTGTGGACTAATATTCATATTGGATAATTCAGGATTTAACTTTAAATGATTCTTAAACATAAGTTGACTTCTGTAGACGTAAAGCACTACTTTTTAATACAAAAATCACTTTTAATTAATTCAATATTGTGGTTTCAATAACCATCCTAATGTACAAATGACTTCAACTCACTTGTTGGTAACCAAAGTGACCGGCGATTCCCACTTTGGATCAATTCTGTCCTCTTCCTCTGATTTGTTTGATTCTTGCACGGTGAGGTTCGAGAGGCTGCAGGTTCAATTGAAAGTTCAGGATTGGCAACACCAATGCTTTAATGGCATGATGGCACACAAGGTTACAATATGTTTTTACTGAAAATTGTGTGACTAAATTTTGTGAAATCATTGGTATCAAATATTCATTTTAATACTTTTACAAACGGTACAGTTTTTTTTCATTTTGTATTTGGCAGTAGGTATGTTATGATACAACACAATCATATATATTTCCAAATATAGTCGATGCCACCACAATAATTTTTTTCAACACTCTAAGAATGGTTGAACCAAATTTAAGCTCACATCATCAGTGTAAAGTGCTCAGCGTGGTGATAAAATATTGTGATGGTTTCGAGTATATTTGGATACAAAATTGTGTTTTATCATAACATGCTCACTGCCAAATGCAACATTAGAACAAAAACATTTTTTCCAAAATATGCACAATTTAAAAAGTTTTTTAGTTACATGTGCATATCCAACTCACAGCAAACTGACTTTGGAGAGTATTGCTTGAAAGAAAATGGTTTAATAACAGCCACTTGTTTTTACCTATGCTTATTGTAATTTTGTACTAAAATTTTACTTAGCTGGAGTTTTACCATTTTTTATGTTTACCTTATAATAAAAAAATCATTATCCTCTTTATAAACAAAGAATACAAAAAACAAATCAAACTGAAAAAATGTCATTTTTCACCTTGTGGCATTGACATGACCCCCTTCACTTCCTCCATTGCCGAGTAAATTTCCAACAGCGTTTTTCACGATGTTAAACATCTTTTCAATTGATCCACTCTCATTCCCATCAGTTCCAACCATCTTCGTATTATCATCAGTCACTGTCTGCTTCGTCTGGGTGGGGAAATAAAAACTCAATAAAAGATGCAGCAAATAGAACAATATAACAGTCACCCAGCTTTTTAATGACAAATATATTTGACTTTTTTATTGCTTTGTTTGCTGTCATCTATTTAATAATAATTTATTGGAAGCTCTATTTGGTGAATGTAAACTAGACCGACAGTCTGCAAATGTTAAAATAAATACGGTAATACATATCATAAATATTAAAGTTATCATGTTGCATAACTTTAGTCAGCCTCACTTTCTCTGCATTATCGCTATAGCGAATCCCCACAATTTGAATCAATTTAAATTTTGTCTGACAAAAATTCGTCAAAATTTGTTCTCACCGCCGCCTGGACTCTTTGGTTTGTGACATCACTTTTGTCATTGTTCTTCTCCTCTGTCTCCTCGTACTCCTCCACCATGGAGACTCCGAGCACTCGGATCAACGTGAGGGGACAGAAGTGCTCCTTCCCGAAGTGACTCTTCATCTCAAACTAAGGGGTAAATGAGGGTGTTGAAAATTTTTTTAGGGGCATCACTGAAAAATGGGAAACAGGAAAGGAGAAAAACTGCTCACTAAACTTTTGAAAGCAAATCTAGAAATGTTACAACGAGTTCATTACAAGTGTCAAAAATGATAAAGAACACTTGTTGAATAACATACAAGATAATTTACAAAACTTAATATGTTATATTAAGTCCTACAATGTAATGCCAGAAAAGCCGTTCTGTTGGTCGTGAATAAAATTGGGAATAATGTTGCCACGCTCTGAGCTTAGAACGAACAGTTCCCCAAGGTGGCTAGTTCGATTCTTATGCAAGGCCAGATTACTCTGATCCTGCATTGCAGGACTAGAATATTATATATACTTGTCCGTGGTAAAATTTATATGAGAATTGCACATTATAATGCACATTAAAAATAAAACTTTTGTTTTGTCAGATAATTATACCCGTACACAAATACGTTTGGTAAAGAGAACAAAAGCTTTATAATGAGTAGAAATACAATCAAGGATGTTTAGATTAGATATGTGTAAAGTGTCTAAAGCACAATATCCAAGTCAGTAGGAAACATTACCCAAACTCAGTCAACTTGAAAATTTAAATCGGACACTTGACATTATAATAATATGGTAACAACCAATCATTAATAGAGCACTTATAAATAAAGTATCATTCAAATGTTTCAAAAAGGACACGTTAGTCTTCTATTTTTAAACTTTATGTGTTGTGGTTGTGTAATCGGTCACTTGCTTTACTTTAATCCAGTCTTAACAAAAAGTATTTACACAAAATAGCAGTCATATGCATAAGTTTTACACGAAATTGGTAATAAATTCAAGATGTAATGTAAATTCAGCGATGTTATTTTAGACATAATAAACATATTATATATGTAGCAAATGGAAGGTTTATCATGGAACTGAATAGGGGGGTAAAATGCGGGATTGTTAGAAAGCTCCGAGTTAAATAAAGGTATGTTAGTTAAAAAACTAATTCAGATATTCCAATTTAAAACAACTAACGCCTTAGTTCAAGATAACAGATATATTGCGATTGCTTTTCGATCATAATCGCGATCAGCACAGCACTACTAAGCCATCCCTCACCACAGCATATAAGTTAAGGTATGTGCGTCAAAAACTGTAACTGATGCAGATATTCCTGATTAAAAGAGCCAATGGCTTAGTTCAAGATAACCGAAATATCACGATCGCGATTAGCACAGCACTAGTCAGCCATCCCTCACCACAGCATATAAGTTAAGGTATGTGCGTCAAAAACTGTAACTGATGCAGATATTCCTGATTAAAAGAGCCAATGGCTTAGTTCAAGATAACCGAAATATCACGATCGCGATTAGCACAGCACTAGTCAGCCATCCCTCACCACAACATATAAGTAAGGTATGTGCATCAAAAACTGTAACCAATGCAGATATTCCAGTTCAAAACAACTTCCACCCCCACCACAACATACCTTTATATACTTTGCGAACATGAGCTCTTCACGAGGAGGAGCGAACGTCTGGACGGTTCGATCGTTCCTCGCTTCAAACGTTCCCAGCAACCTCCACTCCCTCGCCGGGTATCGCTCGCTTATAGAGATCTCAAATATCCGCGGTGAGGAGGAAAATAATTCCAGATTCGCGAGTTGTAATTGACGAATCTATATAGAACAAGTGTAGTGTTATACACAGTTAGTTTAATTTAATTTTTAAGTGGCATCATTATAAAGAAATATCAATATTTCGATGTGGATTTATATTTTGCCATTTCACATTTGCAAAAAACTTATATTACACTAGTTATTTAGTTGTTTTGCCATTTTAGAATAAAAACCCTTAATAAGTTGGGTTTATTTTTAGTGTGACATAATCTGATTATTAAATTTTTAAAAACTTAATTAGCTTATTACTTCTTGTCTGGCGTAGAAAATGGTAAAAATTGTAAAGTTTGTGGAAAAACTTTAACTTTAAAATACCAAAAATAAGTTTTCATAACATTAAGTGCATTTTCAATAAAGAAAACAATGTCATGATATCTGCCATCCAAAAATCCACATAAAAGAAGCTTAAACCATATAGTCCCATCTGAATGATGCAACCATCTCACCTGAATTGGTTCACAAAGTTCCACCACAAACCAGATGTTAGCAGAGCATGGATTCAACATGTAGAGGTCTTTGTTTTCATCCAGTATCGCAGACTCGTGCTGG
>CH001736.1:650175-685036 GCA_000149265.1 Ciona savignyi | reverse complement strand
GGTCAAATCATTTACAGTTACATGATTCTACTATACCCATCATATCAATATGGTGTAACATGTTATGCTGCATTAAACCATAACAGTAGGAGTTTCAAGATTATAAATTGGTTCACTTGGCAAAGCCAGTTAAAACAAAGCATAGAATGTTTTGGATATATACAAATATATTTATTTATATAGAAACACACATACACTTTCTTTTACTAGTATTACTCTACTCCATAAATATACGGTACATACTGCTACCGCCTGTTATATCTATTCTAGTAAACCTAGGCACCGTATGCATAAGACTGCTGTCAATGCCCTTATATTGCCAAATGTTAATTGTCAGTTAAATCTAAGCGACCATTCTTACTAATATATTATAAACAGTAAAACTCCTTTTTTGACATTTGATAGTGTTTCATTTTTAAATAAATAACTATGTAACATTGGGTACCAATATGTTAAAAAAATATATCTAGGCAAACTCTTAAAAACTCTTGACTTTGATTTTAAATCTTTTCACATGTTTTCAGCTATAGGTACCACAACCTTCACTTAAAATCCTAAAAAGCTTTGTTTTTAATTGAGTAAAAAGAAACTAGGCATAGAAACTAAAATCATCTAATACCATCAAAGAGAACATCCACCTACACTGAAGAAACGTTTTAAGTAAGATAAAGTATACCGGTACTACAGCTTGACTGTACATCAAAAAATTACTATGGAAAGACTAGTTACCACTGTATACTGGTACCGGAATTCTGTCCATAACACCATATAAATTTGACCAAAACAGATGATATTATCAAGACCTGTCAAACCAGCCTATCACAGTTGCTGGACTGCATCCTGGACAAGATGTACACACTGGAGGAAATTAAACAGTGTTCCCAAATATTTTTTGTTTTTTTAATAATATATAACATTTTATCCGATATATACATAATAAAGCTTGGGGTAAACAAATTCAAATAGAAAGGATTTTCATTATTAATAGGCATCACTAGGTACCTTTTAGTAGGAAACACTGTTAACCAGGTTAAATATTAACAATGGACTCTTCTTACTATTACATTCCACTCTTCATTAATGCAAATAGAGTTGTTGGGAAATATATGTTTAAATAGTACAAGGTCCATTGTCTAAGTCCGGTATTGCATAAAGATATCAACATCAATTTGAGGTTAAAGAGTAATTCTCTGCAGGTAGGTACTGTGAACTTTGACCACAGTGATATATTTGTACCATCTGATCACTGGACTACAAATTAAACCTGAACAAATAAACCAGCAAAACCACATTCAGCCTTGTCTCCATCACAATGTTTGCATAAAAAAGCTTTATTTTATTCAGTCAAGCAGTCAAGCTTTTATCTACTTAACTAAAGGTATATTGGCATAATCAGAAGTTGTCAGGCGGCGTAAGTTTGAAATTTTAGGTTGTGCGAAATGGAAGTGTAACCATGTAATCGTGTTTAAACCATAACTGACAATAAAAGGAAATCGGCTTTTCGAGGGCTGAAGAATAAATTTATGTTGTGGCACACCAACCCTGCCACCCTAATAACACAACCCACAGCTAGTCCAAGAATTTTTTTTAGGAAAATTTTAGAAGTATTTCTATGTTAAATAAAATAAATAAATAATCACTTTTCATAGTGTTAATTTTGCTATAATCTACTTAAAACAGCGATAAATTATATAAAATACCAACACAAAACCATACCACACTCCTAACTGTGTTATGCTGTACAATAACATATTATATTGCCCTAAAAACTGATATTTTGTTGAAAATAGTCGGTCAAAACTGAAATGTTTTATGCCAGTATCCAGAGAATCAATGCATATATGATGTGCTTACCTCTAGTGCCGGGACCACGTCTTTATCTTCCACTTTTATATCTTCTGTTGTGACATTTTTATCATTACTTTCTAATTCATCGCCATTTCTTATTACATGTCCTTCATTTTCTTCAACCTCATCTTTTATTGGAAGATCCAGTGCGATTGGATTTCTATTTTTGTCATCAATTTGGTTCGTGGATTCGAAGCTTTCTGAAATTGTTTCCGAAATGTTTGCAACGTTTTCCATTATTTTTGGCAAATCATCAATGTGGGAAACTTCCTTCTTTTCTTCCAACTTTACTGTGTTTATCTGTTCAGTTTGTTTACTTGTATCTTGCTTTGAAAGTTCTGAATTGTTTTTTAAGTTAGCGTCACTGTTTGAATTAATGTCCTTTTTAGTTTCAACAGAATTTGTGTTTGATTGTTGTTCTTTCTCAGATTTGTTGTTGTCCGGATTTTGTTCATTTATTTGTGGAGTCTTTGTTCCATTCTTTGGGATATTTTCAGCTTGGTGTCTATTTAAAAAGAATAAAAAGGAAAAGGTTAGTTTAGTAAGGCAAGCACATACCAATGTGAACAACAGTTACACCTTAGTAAAAATCCAATAAAACTGATAAACATACAGTATGTATATTATATTCGTGCATTGCATTATAGTACATGAGCTATGAAACTTTGTTTGCATACTATTATAAACACGTTTGTATTGGGTGCATACAATAATTACCAATTATGCGGATATATACAATTAATACATAGTCGGCTAGACAATTCTGAAATGAATAATCACTATGTGCCACGAATTTCTATAATAAAGAATTTATACTAACTGCTGGTTTAAGGGATTTAATAGGCAGGTCATGTTCCTAGAAAAGTACTGGTCACTATCTAAATATTTATGTCATATCGATAGATTCTTTTAAAACAGCCATAGGCTATAATGTAAAACATTTTACTGTATAAATATCACATAATTAAAAAAAAAAACTTATATTAAGATAAATATTTTTCATAAAAGTTACATACCTTTGCGATCCCAGAATTAAAATAATTCCCATCAGGAAAATTCGAACGTATCTTGGCATCCTCTTGTAGATTCACTTTGTACAGTTGTGTAATTTACAATTCATTTACCTAGTAATCACCAGCATATTTAACATCTTATTATGCAGAAGAACAATAAATTTATGGTAAACATATTGATGTAGTTATTTATACAGTGCGTTACGCAATACCTGTGTGACAATTGACACTGCATCGACGTTTAAGAGAATTGCATCTTTTGATGCTTGAATATTGACAGGTGATGATTAGTAATTTAATTTACAATGTAGCAGGCAAGTTGTAGTAAATGTTAAAGACTGATAGGAGGGAGAATGGCATGATTGAATGATCAATATATCAACAGGTTGAAGGAAAACGTTGACAGATTTTATCAATATTGTGCTTGGAAAAATGTCATAAAACTATATTGCAAAATGACATGGTCAGTTGTTGGGTTTTATACTTTTTTAACTGATAGAGTCCTTGACAGTAAACTTTCAATATAAATCTATAATTTAGACACTTGATACTAGTTTTTAGGTAGAAAGCAGGACCCCACACTACATAGAGGAAAAAAATGTAACAGACTATTTAGGTGGTGCCAGTACTTTTGTAGTACTTTCTTTTAAATTAATAGCAACATGCAATAATAATTCAATTAATACAGTAGAAGTTGTGTCTTGTAGCGACCTCCCGTCATCTATTTTACATAATGTGTGACGTCATTACGCATTGCCTTTTTCATGTGCTTTTTGTGCCCGTCGCTTTGGGTTTGTGTAACGAGTTTCTTTTCCTATGACGTTACTGCAAATAAAGAGCTGCCGCTTCAGTCTGCTACTTTTTTTTACCCTTACTTAAGCGACACATTACACATGAAAAGAATACCAATAAGCAAATAAAAGACCAAATGATAACAGAGCCTGTTGCCCCTTATAGTATAACATAAAATTAAATGTACCAGCATCGGTCAATTGGGAGCATTTGGAAAACTTATCTGAACAAAGTGATGCAATGAACAAGTAGGAAAAAATAAATCAATTTAGATTTTTGATATAGCCCTATAAATTCAGATAATGTGTATAAATACTAGCGTGATTTCTTTATCTGTTAGGATCGAAATGTAACACTTACCCTTACCCATTACAATAGCTTGGTGGGTTACAGTGATGCCTTTCAGCAGAAATGATGCAGGATCGAAACTAGTTGGTGGTATTACTAAATTCGAATATGAACATCTAAAAATATACACCACACTACAGTAGCTCTAATAACTTGACGGTAGTTGCGAGACAATATGATGATTGCACATATGATAACACACCTTGCTTTTCCCATTCACGATTTCACGTGAATAAAACATGAATATTGTATATATTTTCCTGTGTAGATATAGGCAGCCATCCGTATCCCAATCTAATGTAAGTTCAATTTTAAAAGGTACAACAAATAAAACATCAGAAATAAGCCCACCAGCCAATGCACTTATAAAAATAATTAAATAACTTTATACTAGAGCTAATGTATAAAAAAATAAAGAGACGAGTGTAGCTTACTATAGTCCTCTACCAACAAACCTCAACTCATAACGTTAAAAGAGATAAGTAAAATTGGCACTGCGAAATTATTAAGCCAGAGGCATTAAGTAAAATAATCCACACACAACAATTCACATTATAATCTTAATTATCGGAGGACAATACTACGTTACCTGTGATTTACTTCACAATACACCTTGTGTCGTCACACTGTTACGCTTTACCGAATATAAACATGAAGAACAATGAAAAAAGAAATGGCAGGTCGAAGGTCTGATTGTCTGAGATGGATTAAAAAGTAAATGTTTTTAACGATCAAAAAGGGTTTTATTTTATAAAACTAAATAATTTGTTCCATTTTATATTGAATTTGTCCTGTACTTGAAAAATACGAATGAATAAAAATTTGGTTTAACCCTTTAGAAACGAGATTGTTTTTGCGCAGTTTGCGTGTTTTGACCGAGTCCGCTTTGTAGTTCTCTAGCGCCTCTCGTGTTATAGTTAGAGCAAAATGTTCAACACTAGAGTTGTTCGAAATAAAATTTCCAAAATTTCTAAAATTTTTATTTTTTGATGACGTCACTATCTTTGCGTCCACGTCATATTCTTTCTTATACAATGTTGTAGTTTTTGATTTGTTTACAATAGAGTCTAACTTACTTTTACAAAGTTACTCAAACACAAATTTCCTACAATTATGTTATACCTTTTGGTTTTATGACGTCATCAAAATAATATTACGTCACTAATTTCATGTTACAGGTCCACCCATCCCAAAGTTTTTTTTCGTTTTTTTTATTATAAGAAATGTTAGAATAGAAATTTAGATTACTATAAAGTCCACAATTCTTTTTCTTACTAATTTTCTTTGAAATAAACTATAAATGAAGTGTTTGAACCAAATTGCGACTATAACTATAAAGATACTCAAAACCCCCCCAAAATGAAAAAAAAAACAGGTAAGATCACATCCGGGACATCCCAAAAAGCGAAACTGATTCTACTGCCATAGAGACATTAAATGAAACGCACATTTTGGGCGTAGTATTAGCAAAAAACGTTTTTTTGTGAGACTTCCCCCTCAAAATTAGACTAAAAAAAGTAATAAAATTCAACTAAACTTTACTTAAAAATTTCAAATGCAAAGTTATGTTTATTTTTGTATTTTTCAAAAGATATATCATATAGCTTTCCAAAGAGACCAAACTTTAGCAGTTTGGATAAGAAATTTTGGAGATTTTTTATTTTGAATGAGCACATGTCAAAAAAGCCAAATTTGGTCTTATCGTTTCTAAAGGGTTAAAAACATTTTGTCCCCGACAGCAACAATATTTTCATCTTATCTGCTTAACATCCATGACTCAACATAATTTTTTGGTAGTTCATGTTTCATGCTGATCGGCTTTTCTTGAAGAAATCAAGTTCCCACAGTTGATTTTGCTTTGTTTTACCGTAGTGTTTTGTTTATCTACAATTCGACAATGGTTTTTAATATAAAATTTATATAATTACAATTATGTAATAAATGTTTCAGCATAGCTATGTCTTATAGAAAGTAAAATGGCAAAATTGTACATTAAATTGTTCATACTACTTGGATTCGGCTGTTTGATTCATTCAGGAATTTCAGCGGCACAACGTATGTCTGTTTTTTACGCTTTTTACTTTTCTAGATTATTATATATTTACATGAAGTGACAAAAAGTGTACTTTTGGCCATGTTTAGCGATGACCTAGGGTGTATTTTCTAATTGTTTAAACAAGAAGGCATGACATACCGTTGCTCGAGATAACAAAATGCACTCCAAACTAATAAACATCAAAAAAGTAATATCAATTTTCATGAATGCACTTAGAATTTTCTACTGTAACTTTTAAGATCTTGTCAAAATTACCATGATCTCCAGACTGGCTATTAAAAAAATCCAAAAATTAAACTGTGATACTGAGAAAAGATATACATCTACTACTTGGGTTTTTACAACTGTAAAATAAATTCCAGAAAAAATTTAAAAAGTTTTTTCTCACTTGCAGATAGATCGTTTGTCCGACTTACTGAACAAGAGTTTTATTCATTACCTCTGGATGTGAGTTGGTTTTGCCTGTTTACTAGGTTTGCACTGTTGTTTAATCAGAAATTATTTGGTGGCTGCCTTAATACAGCATGTATACAGCCTATCTGGGATTTTAATTATTTAATGATATATATTAATTACGTTTCCATAAAATAATATTTACGTTTCTAGTGTATTGGATTTCCGTTAAAAGATTCAATGATAATTATTTTAAAATATTGGTGTTATCTATCCCTAATCATGCAGTCAAACAGCAGTATTCAATTTCAATTTGTAATCATTACAGATCGTTCTTCAATCCATAATCGGGTTGTTTCTGGCGTCCGTTGGCATTCTTATGGTCTCTGGCGAGTTCAAAGACATCCAAGTTAATGCTGATATGAAAAGCAAGTCATTCGAAACTGTCGGAAACCGGTTCTCCTTCTGCAGTTTCGAGCACAGAGGAAAATACCTCTACAAAAACCTCGCTGAATTTCAGTGATTTCAATCGTGAAATCGCAGACAATAAATAAAAAACTCAAATTTCGAAAACACTAAATAAAAGAAAATGTCAAAAACCTCATTTGGACAGTTAGTGATCGGGCCGCCGGGCAGCGGCAAAACAACTTTCTGCCATGGAATGCAGCAGTTTATGAAGGCCATTGGCAGGGAATGTTGTGTCGTAAATCTCGATCCTGCAAATGAGTTTATACCCTACGATTGCGATATAAATATAAATGAATTGGTGACAGTGGAAGATGTAATGAAGCATCTATCGCTTGGGCCAAACGGAGGGTTGTTGTACTGCATGGAATACCTCCGGACTAACAAGCATTGGTTGCTCGAGCAAATGAACAAATTTCCTGGCAGGTAGAGAAAATCAAATAACTTATTTGCTGTCCTTGTAATTTGTCACTGTTAGATGCAAATATGCATACTAATCAGAGAAAAAATGGGATATAAATATATTTTTTAGTATAATTACTTGGTGAACACCAATCCAAAACTAAATAACAAAGCAATAGATATAATTTGTCTATATTTTCAGATACCAATTAAGAGACTTTCAGCGATTTTAATCCCGTTAAGACTTAAGAGTCTTATTAATTAAAAAATGCAATATTCAGATGTTTACATATACCATGTTGCACATTTTCAGGTACTTTTTATTTGACTGCCCTGGCCAAGTTGAGATTAATACCCATCACACTGCGTTGAAAGAAGTTCTTGACCATCTCACCAGCAAGGAAGTGGAAGTACGACTGACCGCTGTTCATCTGGTGGACGCGCACTACTGCGCCGATGCCAGCAAGTTTATTGCTGTTCTCTTGACTTCCTTAGCCACAATGCTTCACATCGGCTTGCCACACGTCAATGTATTGTCTAAGATGGACATTGCCGAAGAATATGGAAAGTATGTTTTGATAGGATGAAGTTTTCAAAATCTTAAATTAGTTTCTTTTTCTATGAAATAAAATATAGCTAAATACTTGTTTTATAAAGTAATTTTTTAGCTTTAGGGTAACATCTGGCTTTCTCAGTTGTAACTATAATCAAAAATAAACTGGAAGTAAAATGTCCAGATATCCAGTTAAGACAATATTTTATAGTAAATGTCTACATGTAATATTTCTGTTAAATCCATGAGAATAAAGCTTCACTGCACTTTTAGTTTAATCCAGTTTGGAATTTTCGCACTGGGTTTTGTATTTGCTATGAAGTGCCTTATCTAACAACACCAACTAGCCAGCAGCTGGTTTCAATCCAACAACCTGTCAAATGATGAAGGACATTAACTTCAACATGCCATTAATCAACCAACTGGCTTGACATAATTTATAGTATGGTATTGGTAATATATTTTATGATTATGCTTTAGGTTTCCTTTCCACTTGGAGTATTACACTGAGGTCCTGGATTTAAATAGATTGCTTGAAGCAGACAAAGATGATCCTTTTATGAAGAAATTTCACAGTTTGAATCAGTAAGTAGCAAAATAAATTATGTCAATGACTGTTTCCTGTTAAATCATTTTGGGTTTAGTTTAAGTTCCAGGTCAAACAATTTGTCGAATTAGGATAGGATATTCATGTTTATTATCATAAATGGAGAAATGAAATGGGTGTAAAACACTCGCAATTTTAGATCTTCTCACACTCACTGGAGCTATTGCAGTGTGTTGTATGATTGAGACGTACTTCAATTTACCTGAGTTACGCAATGTCTGGTCGGAATTACTACATTTGTATGAAAGCACAATTAAGTTGCAAGGTTTACATCGTATTTCTATATATGATTTTCGGAGTTCCTTTGCAGTTTTAAATGCTTCTTATAACATACCAATTTACCTTAAAGCTTTTTTTCTATAACGGCAAGTCGGCAAATTATTTTTGATTTCAGAAAACTATGCAGTGTGATAGAAGACTACAGCCTAGTGTCATTTAGCACACTTGATGTGCAGGACAAAGAAAGCATGCTCAATTTGCTTAAGGAAATTGACAAAGCTAATGGCTGCTGCTTTGGCACAGTGGAAGAAAGGAACATCCAGAAACTGCTATCAACTGCTGTAGGAGCGGATTTCCAGTTTTATAAATCTGGGGCTGGCCATGAAAAGTACATGAGCTGATGGGGTTGTCTTTGTGACTCGTATACAGTAATTTGGTCAAAAATTGTCATTTTCTTGTGCTGTCTGTTTGTTGAGAACTGAATAAAAATCAATTGAAAACGAATGTCAATACTTTTATATTTGCGGTAACAAAGCACCGTAAATACTATTGGATGAGTATCAAGGACACAATAAATGGATGGAAATTTCTAGACTACCTGGTCTCACAGTGAGATTTAAAAATACCGTGAAATTAGCCATGACCAAACTCGTGTTTTGTGAAATAATTCTGCACCAGGAATTTGAAATTGGAACAACAATAGCCTTACAATTAAATATTGCACAACAAGTTATTTACTGGGGTAAATAAACTATGTTAAAAAGTCTGAAAGACATGATATTATTTTATACTGAATATTATAAGCAAATCATTATATAGGTTTGTGTAACAAAGAAATACCAGAATAATCACTTTAAAAAAGGTAATTTTTCATTGTTGAAAATATGATTTCAGCAAAAAAATAAATAAATTTAAAAATGAAAATCAATTTTATGCAGAATTTTGTTGAATTTTGTTTTGCAAAATAGTTCGCTCTCGCTTTGATGACAATAATTCTTTCTGCAATGCAAGAGAATTTTTAGATGATACAATTAAACAAAGGGTGGAGAAAGTCTGGTTTTATCTCCAGTGATTGTGGCAATTCCTTTAATTTTAATGACGGATTTAATTCGACTACGTCAAGAAAACATTTTTAAGCGCATTACTTAGGTACCATTTTGTAAAAGGGTGGTCTGACCAGAGAACCGACCTTTAACCTATTTAGTATGTTCATTATGTTTTAACTGCTCTGCTTACAAGATAATCCTGTTTTATGTTTGTGAATCAGAAAACGCTCCATATTTTTACAAATTAAATAATAGCTAAAAATTATTAATGTTTGTGTTAGGAACCACCTTTTTACAACACTTGCAAATTTTCTTCGTGTTTTTGCTCTTTCAACTCACCTCGATAATTTGTAAGGCAACGGAGAGTTCATCCCTTTTCCTGGTTAGCTCATCGATCTTACTTTGTAGCTCCGAATCATCCGCGTCTGTATGTCCGTTCATCATGGGAGGCTCATTATTGCGACACTCCAATTTCCGCTCGCTGATTCGCTTCAGCGAAAGGGGTGAGCTGGTCTCGAAATGCAACTCGGCTGCTTCGGTTCCATTGCTCAATATGGACACGTTTTGGATGGAGGGGTTGTCTTCATATTGGCTGTTGGTTTGCGTGGGAGTTTGGTTGGTTGGCGTCGCATGGCTGGCATGGTTTAGAGTTGTAAGATTGCCAATCAAACCAGTGGGTGTGGTTGCACTTGATTCGGCTGAAAGAGAATTTTAGAAGATGAAAAGAAATTGTGAGGATGAAAAAAAAATTGTGTATTAAACCAAAAAAACAACTGTAGTTTTGGTATAAGTAATATAATCTTTACCACACTGAATTTATATTAGTGTGCAATTCGAACTTAATAAGCACACCACCTAGTTACCTAGGCTACATTCCTATGTATTTTTGTAAACATGACAAAAATGATAGTTCAAAGATAATTGATGATAGGAAAATAACCTGGTGGCGAAGTGATATAGATGGTGATTAGAGCAGACTCTAAAAACATAGATAATAAACTTGATTTAGATGGTAGTTAAGTATTCTGTGAATCAGGTAGTGATGTAGTTCAAGCTTGATTTAACTACTATAGGCTGTAGAACAATAGAAATCATTTTTAATTAAAGAAAAATATCAATTTTTAAACTGATATTTTTCCCTCCGCAGTTTCCACACACTTTAATTTCAGCCAAAAACATGCCTAAATGCTTATCCCACCATAATCCAATTTACAGTGGAATTTGTTGCTTTGATTTCTGTGTTTATATTTTATGACAAACTTCAAATCTTACTTGAGATATGGAATACACCGTCATCATCTCTCGTTACTTTGGCGCTGTGTACATGGAGATCCACCGGGGGAGCTCTTGCGCTTGTCGGGTATATCGGGTCTTTATCGTCCTGTGATGTCATAATGGGGTATTGATCAGAATGGTAAAAATAAAAATGTTTATAAAAAAATGAATATAAATAAAAGTTAGACACATTTTATTGTCGGCAAAGAGATACTGGTAAAATTTCAGAATGGAAGACAGTAAAGAACTTGTGTTGATCGATACAAAAGTGGAGAAATAAATTGGTAACACAGGCACTGGTAAGGTTCTCTTTAGCACACAGTCCGATTGCCGCAGCTGTTGCAGTGCACAGAATAGTTTAAAGAGAGTTTACAGGTCCACTGATAAAACCAGTGGGAATTTCTGATGCATCTACATATCGAGTGTACCTGTATGGTGAGCTGGACGTTGTGTGCGATGATCTGCATCGGGATCACGTCTGGGACAACGTCATCTTCCAGGAACGCCCCTGTGGGTGTGAGTTTGGGGATTAAATTAAAATAATTGGGTTAGACAGTGTTAATAAACTATCTAAAGTTAGAAAGTGTAATGTGGTTCTAAGGGCCTTTCTACTGTCAGCCAATCAACCAAGAACATTTTAAATCCTAAAGGAAAACTATGTGAAGCTATACAATAAATTGTACAAAAAGAAAATGGGGGTATTTGTACTCGACCACCCCCTAAAATAAGTTTTAACATAAATTTGCATCTTTGTTTGCATCTTGACCAGTGTGCCTTGAGTTCTACTTATTTGTGACATTGGGTTCTTTTTAAATCCTTGTTTGGTTGTCTCATTGTGATTTACTTTGTTGATGACGAATTTTCTCCTGATTTGGTATTGCATGTCGGGCTGGTGGAAAATATACAGTGTGCAAAAAAGTTAACAATTCTGTACACCAAGAAAGGTTATCCAACCTGTACACCAATTACTACAATTAGCAATCCTGCCAAGACTTAGTTGCAATCTATTTCGTGAAGATAATATGACTGAGCAGAAATCAGAACCGTTAGCTGAAGAAGTCACTTTGTGGAAACAAAATTGAAAGAGTTGAATCCGAAGCTTGCTGGAGCAATGATAAAATCTTAAGGTAACAGTGGTTTATCAGCATGAGCACAAACCAGAGCTTGTAGAGAATAAATTAAATTAAACAAAGCTTTTGATGGCCAAGCGAATTGGTGGTATTTCCAGAAATGTTTCGTCAACCCAGCAAAATTAAATTGATGAGATAAAGAGAATGCAGAGTTTTCGCCTGTATTTATGTGGACCACAATATGTATTTGTAACCGTCATGGTCTAAGGGTTAAAAAAGATTGGCCAAGAGGTCTTAAAAGAATAATATAAAACAAAGCTAAGCAATGCCATTGCAAACAAAATTGATTTGCTACGTCTGAATCAAATAAAATATGCCGTCTATGATCTCTTGCATTGGGAATGCTTGTAGCATACAAAGTTCAATGGTAAACGCAAACACAACTGCATTAAATAACAAGCTAGTTAATTAATAACTGTGATATCGATACATTTCTTGTTACCTTAATTGTATCTGGTTGTTTAAATCAGTGCATTTTCTTTTTATATTTTAAAAGCAAAGTAAAACACTACTTAGAAACAAATTCTTCGAGGATAAGTTTTGTTTTGCTGCAATATTTGTTACCAAACAGAAAAACAATACTCAGCTATTTTTGAATGTATATTAGGGAAGAATATTGAAAAAATTAATGCAAAAAAACCTATTTACATATAAGGAAAAGTATTAGTAGTCTAAGGATGAGGTGAAGTAATCTGTGATCAGATTCAGAATTATAGAAACAAACTTGTTGTATTGTCAGGAGGGAAAAATGCATCATCTTGGTAGAATGATTACTTTACATGGTGATAATTCGATATGTAAGTCATTTTAAGCTGAACATTTCAGTTATAATTTCACTTTGAAATAAAATGCAATTTGCATTTTGGTACCCGTCACCTAACCCCTATGTATGTTTAAAATTGCGCATGCTACCGGGTTGGTTAAACTAACAATTTTTTTTTTAAGATTAATATTGTTACGTTTCCATAGCTAGTAATATATTTTTATTACAATGGAACTAGCTATGAAGGAAAATGTGAAAGAGTTATTTGAGGAATTGGAAAAATGTGAAATTTCATTTGAAGTTGGAATTATGATAAAAAAAACTGACTTAAAACATACAGGAGTTGTAATTAAACTGGATGGTGTTCCAAAATACTCAGTGGATTACGGTTGTCAGTCCATCGTCACAGTGAGCATGTTTCGTCGACGGTGGTTGTGGGATACAAAAGAAACAATGGTTTATATTCCCTTGCAACTGGAACTTGCACAGCAAATAATGGACTCTGAGAAGGATAAAGAGTTGCCTATCCCATTTGCCTTAAAGATTGTTGACAAGATAGGTTTTGGGAAAGACAAGAGAAAGTACTTTATTTCGATTCTGGCAACCTTGGTGTACAATTCCATTGCCAATAAAGATAAAGGAAAGCAAATTATCGAAGACGTTCTAAAGGTGGAGATGGGAAAATATGACATTATCGAAAGTAACTGCCGTGACCACGTCAAGGCAGTTTACTACATGCTTGTGAACAAGTGGAATAAAGTAGTGGTGGACAGTGATTTCTCGGACATCCTGGATAAAGTCGGCCAAAGTGATCGAATAAAAATTGCATTTTTTAGGAATTTTTTTTCTGTTTCAACTTTACAACGAATAGCGCAGAGTGGCTCCAAGACGTTTTCCAAAGCAGCTAAAGCTGAAACTGCCAGACGTTCTAGAAAATCAAAGTTAAAATCACTAAAAAAATTAAAACCAGATGGGAAAGCCACAGTTCATAGAAAACCAGTGATGAAAACAAAACGACCTACAGTAACGCAGAACTATCTCCAATTGAGGAATCCACCTTGCCAATTTGGTTATCGTGAATTTCTACTGCGATTGGAGCAAAGCGGAGCTTTCGAGAACTACGGATCAGAGACTGGTCAGGAATACGTTGAATACTTCCAAAAGGTCTGCTCCAAGGGTTATCCGGAAGATGAAAACACACATTTCTTCATACCACCTCCAGAGATAGCAGCGGAGCAAGATAAAGATATGCTAGGAGTGCTCTATGATATGCTGATGCTTGGTATAACACCACATTTAACAACAGTGCAAGATAAGTTCATTGAAGGGGTGTTTACAAAGACCCGGTCTCAACGTAAATTCCAAGACAAAATAAAGAAGGTCCTAACCCTAAGTGATTTCGGAGCACAACTATCCACAGCCCGAATAATTCTTATATTCAAGACCCATAACTTGAGACACTTTGAAAAGAACACAGCTGGGAAAGTCTTACTTCACCAGCAACAGTCAAACAGACCCTTTGAATATGACAATCCTATTGCATATGACGATCATGCTGTTTAAGACAATCCCCAGAAACAGCAGTGTGTGCCAAATTTTATAACTGATTCCTGTTCATAGTTGTGGCAGTACTTACCGCCAATTTCATCCATCCTAAATGTGCTTTTTATTCATTCTATCAATTTAACCAAATGAACAAAACAATCTTTGCAAGAAACCACAATGGCTGGTGTATGCTTAAAAGGGCTTTAATCATTTGTAACAAAAAGTATCGATAATCCCTGTAAGGTACGGTATTACGATAACCGATTTGGCTAAATGGGGATTACCAAAAATATAAACTTAACGACTTTAACAGATTGCAATGTGTTTCTTGATGACAAGAAAAGTAGTTTTGTCAAAAACGAGGATAAAAATGTGTTTTTACCTAAAATTCTATTAAAAAACTTTGTTATCACCAAACATTGTATAATTATTTAATATTATTCTAATTATTAAGAAATATTTGCCAAGAGGTGTTGAAAGAATAATATAAAACAAAGCTAAGGTAATTCTTCCTACGGCGGAAAACAATGCCATGGCAAGTAAAATATTTGCTGAATCTGAATCAAGTCTGGACTGGATAGAAAACTATGCAGTCTATGAAGTCTGTTGCATTGTGCTTGTAGCATACAAAGTTTAAATGGGAACCATAAACACAACTGCATCGAAAAACAACCTGGTTAAATATTAACAGGCGGGGGGTGGAAAATAACAGGGTTTATGATATTGATACATTCCTTATCACCTGAATTGTATCTGGTTGTTTGAACCATATTTGTTACCAAAAATCAAATATAATACTTTGTGTAAATGTATATTAGGGAAGAATATTAAAACAATTAGAGAAAAACTATTTACATAGAAAGGAGATATTTACATAGAAGGAAAAGTATAAGTAGTCCATGGATAAGGTGGAATAATCTCTCATCATATTTAGAATCATAGGAACAAACGTGTTGTATTGTCAGGAGGGAAAATGCATCATCTTGGTAGAATGATTACTTAACCCTTTGACCACGACGGAACTTTTGCCGTTTTTGGCAATTTCGAGTAAGGTTGCTTTGACCTCGTTTGCTGCAAATACTGTTGGACTTAGGGAAAAATATTTTATTACAAAGTTGTCCAGTATATAATTTTCTACAAATTTGTATTTTTGGTTTTTCGTAGAATTTGTAATGACGTCATAATTAATAACTTATACTTTAATTACTCGTTACTGGTAGCTTGTAGAAGATAGTATTGCAATACAAAGTTGTTCAGAATGAAATTTCCTACAAAGTTACGACTTTTATTTTTTGATGATGTCAACTAAGCGTGATGACGTCACACATGGCTGACAAGTATGGCATTTCATCACCAAAATCACTGTCGGCCTCGATCATGCTAGCAGCCTGATCAACGGTAAACTACCGCGAAGTTGCCATATTTTTTCTGATTATCGAATAATAATTGAATAACAAAGTAAACAAAGGCGAAAAATTGAATAAATATTAATAATAATTGCAAAAATCATATACACGTATGTATACAATTATACATATATCGCTGAAATATCGAAAATGACTGGAAAACTCAAAACAAAGATGGCTAGTGCTAGTTTTAACTCCTCAGAACCCAAAAAAGCGATCTTTTACCTAACCTACATACAAAAATTTGGAAGAAAAATGTTTGGAGCAATGTTACTCAAACATTTTAAATGTAAAGGTTATGTTTTTAAGTGTTATTTCAAAAGATCTATTCAAATGCTTTCCAAAAATATAAAAACTAGGAAAATACCCCAAGAAACGACTAAATTGTGCTTTTTTTTTTCGGAGACACCTCTCCGTTACAGATTTTGTAACCGACGTGGTCTAAGGGTTAACATAGTGATAATTCGATAGGTTAACTCATTTAAGCTGAATATTTCAGTTATGATTTCACTTTGAAATAAAATGCAATTTGCACTTCTGGTACCCATCACCTAACCCCCATGTATGTTTAAAATTGCGCATGCTACCGGGTTGGTTGAACTAAAAAATTTTTATTGCAAGAAATTTTTTTTTTTTAAGATTAATATTGTTACTAATACATTTCCATAGCTAGTAATATATTTTCATTACAATGAAACAAACTAAGGAGGAAAATGTGAAAAAGTTATTTGAGGAATTGGAAAAATGTGAAATTTCATTTGAAGTTGGAATCATGATAAAAAAAACTGACTTAAAACATACAGGAGTTGTAATTAAACTGGATGGTGTTCCAAAATACTCGGTGGATTACGGTTGTCAGTCCATCGTCACAGTGAGCTCGTTTCGTTCAGGGAGGTTGTGGAATACAAAGGAAACAATGGTTTATATTCCCTTGCAACTGGAACTTGCACAGCAAATAATGGACTCTGAGAAGGATAGAGAGTTGACTATCCCATTTGACTTAAAGATTGTTGACAAGATAGGTTTTGGGAAAGACAAGAGAAAGCACTTTATTTCGATTCTGGCAACCTTGGTGTACAATTCCATTGCCAATAAAGATAAAGCAAGGCAAATTATCGCAGACGTTTTCATGGTGGAGATGGGAAAATATGACATTATCGAAAGTAACTGCCGTGACCACGTCAAGGCAGTTTACTACATGCTTGTGAACAAGTGGAATAACATAGTGGTGCAAAGTGATTTCTCAGACATCCTGGATGAAATCGGTCGAATTGATCGAATGAAAATTGCATTTTTAAGGGCATTTTGTTCTGATTCAACTTTAGAATGAATAAGGCAGGGTGGCTCCAGGACTTTTTTAAAAGCAGCTAAAGCTAAAACTGCCAGACTTTCCAGAGAATCACAGTTAGAATCCCTAAAAAAATTAACATCAGGTGGAAATGCCACAGTTCATAGAAAACCATTGATGAAAACAAAACGACCTACAGCAACGCAGAACTATCGGCAATTAAGGAATCCACCTTGCCAATTTGGTCATCGTGAATTTCTACTGCGATTGGAGCAAAGTGGAGCTTTCAAGAACTACGGATCAGAGACTGGTCAGAAATACGTTGAATACTTCAAAAAGGTCTGCTCCAAGGGTTATCTGGAAGATGAAAACACATATTTCTTCATACCACCTCCAGAAATAGCAGCGGAGCAAGATAAAGATATGCTAGGAGTGCTCTATGATATGTTGATGCTTGGTATAACTCCACATTTAACAACAGTGCAAGATAAGTTCATTGAAGGGGTGTTTACAAAGACCCTATCTAAAAGTATATTCCAAGACCAAATAAAGAAGGTCCTAAGTGATTTCGGAGCACAACTGTCCACAGCCCGAATAATTCTTATATTCAAGACCCATAACTTGAGACATGTTGAAACGAACACAGCTGGGAAAGTCTTACTTCACCAACAACAGTCCAACAGACCCTTCGTAAATGACAATCCTATTGCATATGACAATCATGCTGTTTAGGACAATCCTAGACCAGAAAAAACAGTGTGTGTCAAATTTTATAACTGATTCCTGTTTGTAGCTGTGGTATTACTGACCGCCAGTTTCATCTATCTTAAATGTGTACTTTTTATTCATTCTTTTAATCCAACCAAATGAACAACACAACCTTTGAAAGATAACATAATGTCTGGTGTATGCTTAATAGGGCCTCAACAACAACAAAATAACGATAATCCCCTGTAAGGTATTACAATAATTGTGATTATCGATAATGAGTAAATGGAGATTTCCAAAAATATAAACCTAATGACTTTAACAGATTGCAATGGGTTTCTTGATGATATGAAAAGTAGTTTGTTACTTTAACCTTATTTCCAATTATTGCATTAAACTTAAAAACTGATGTGCAAAACCCACGCTGTATACCAACTAGGTAAATACGCCATGCATTTGTGTCAAAAATGAACAGTTGGCGAGAAGCCAGTAAGCATAGTGCGCAAATATTTGTAGCAATTTAAATTACACAAAACATCATTCACACTTTGATTGTTTGATTGTCAACTTAATGCAAATAACAATCCACACAATAATTGTTTAATTTTTAAGTTTATATTACACAACATAATAATGAAACATATTTTAAGTTTGTATTGTACCATGGCCGTAATAAGAATATGTATATACGGACATTATCATTATTTTTTAAAATAAATTCAAGGCGCATTATAAGGCAAGTTTTACAAAGTGTTCCTGATATAACAAAGTGTATATAATTTGATAATCGCGATATGCATTTATTAGTATCGTAGCTAAGCAGTATCTCGGGTATTGATATATCGTTGCAGCCCTATTGCCTTTAACTAACTTTTGTAGAACTAACTTTTTAACTAACTTTGTGTAATTAAACATATCTTGCAGCCCTAATGCTTAGTTATTGCACAATATATATATATATATATGTATGTATGTACAGGGATGCAGCCAGAACAAATTTAAAATTTTATTTATTTCTGTGTCTTGCAATCCAGTAATTTATTGGTAGATTTCTGATGATTTGTGCTGTAAAAAGCTTATCATTTTGTAACTCTGTAATCATGATGTGAATAAACTGTCGAAAGGTAGAAAGTTTGATGTCATTCTTAGGGCCTTTTGCAATCAACCAAGATTGCTAACATTTTAAACCCTAAAAGAAAACTATGTGAAGTTTGAAATTGTACAATAAGAAAATGGGGATATTTGTACTAAAATAAGTTTTAACATTAATTAGCTTTTTAGTTTGCCTCTCGACCAATGTGCGTTTTTCTTGAGTTCTACTTATTTGTGACATTGAGTTGTTTTTAAATCCTTGTTTGGTTGTCGCATTGTGATTTATTTTGTTGACACCGAATTTTCTCCTGTTTTGGTATTGCATGTCGGGCAGTTGGAAAATATACAGTGTGCAAAAAAGTTAACAATTCTGTACACCAATTACTACAATTAGCAATCCTGCCAGGACTCTGTCTCAATCTATTTCGTGAAGATACTATGATTTAGCAGAAATCAGAACCGTTAGCCAAAAAAGTCGCGTCGTTGGCAACAAAATTGGAAGAATTAAATGTGAAGCTGCTGGGGCAATGACAGAATAGTATCGATTTTGAAACATTGATTTTGAAAAAAAAGCTTTAGTTAAACTACAATCTGTAAAAGACTGTGTCCATGAGCCCACAGTAAAATTGTACGCATTAAGAGTCCTAGATTAGTACTTTTAATACGTACGATTTCATCGTTGAACACAGGCTATGAAGTAAACACACTAATGCGGATTTATTATCATGTCAGTGTTGCCATGAAATTCATGCACTGATTATGCACGTATCGACTATGTTCTGCTTGGACTGATCAGGGCGAAACAAACGCACTATGATGCAAACTGGATGAATATTTGCTTTTTCGACTTAATACATATACGGAAAATAGAAGACCTTGTTGAACAAGAAATTATAAAGTGTAAGGCCACAAGCCAACACCTGGCGGTAATAAGACTGCCATATTTTTAAAAAAAAGGTGGACTGTACTTTTAAACAGGAAGTTATAAAGGGTCATCGAAACTCACCGATATTTTCCAGTGTCGAGGATAACACTGTTTCTTTGAAATCCTGTGCATTGATCCGGAGGATTCCAGCTGATACTGCTGCCTCCGAGAACCTGGATGCTGCTGGACCGCTATCCAACCGCATCCGTAAGCATGGGAGGATGGGGCGGCTGGTCGGGGGTGAGGGTTTCGTATCTGGGGGACAGTTGGTTTTATTGGTGTAAAAAAGTTGAACTCAAATAATGAAAATTTTGCGCTTGACTTTTCTAGTATTAATCAATCTGCTTATTTTGTTTAAAAACAAAATTTCAGTTTTATAATATAAATTAGTCTGCCAAAATTTGTTTTTTTGTAAAAAAAAAAACTGAACTGCTAGATTTCAATGATTAAGCTGTTTATTTCATACCTGGAGAAGCGAATTTCGAAGCTGCGTTCTGCAGACTCATGTTTCCGAGCTCCTGGAGTCGTAACGCATGAGCGGCGATCCGTAACGCTGTGTTTTCACCCCCGGAATCCACGTTCAACTCAACCCCACCACTCGCCACTATCTTTAACACCGATACCTGGGACCACATGACAGCATGAGCTTTACACAATAATCTACCATCTAGTTATGAAATACGGATATAATGTACGTGCTTTACACACCAAACTACCATTTAAATATGAAATAAGCACACTGCAAACTTTTACACCCTAAACTACTATATAGTTATGAAATATGCATACAATGTATGAAATACACCATCCTTACTGGAATGTAAAATACATTGACTGAAGATTTTATTTAAAACAACCTATATTTATAAAGATTTCTGAATAAGGTAAGTATTCTTTGACATACAGTCCACCTGTGGTTGATAAGCAGTACTACATTTTTGATAAACCATGTAAAACTGGAGCAAGGTAGTTTTTGGTAAAAAAGTCTTGGTATTAATTATTAAAGCATTAGACTACTACACAGTTAGCAAGCCGGAGCAATTTCATACTGTTAAAGTTTAGTTTAATATTAAAAAATACAGTAATAGATAAACATCATCACCAATAAAAGGCAAATAAACTCCACCCACCATATTTACGACTGGTTCGGGTTTCTCACAAAAAGGCACAGTGTCTTGTGATATATCGCTTCTGTTATCAACCATGGTGTCTTGGGATTCCATCATGAGTGGTGGAACAGTGGATTCAGTTTTGGGAACACTGCGAAATATGGAAGCGTTTTTTTAATAACAGTGTTTACAATTTTAGAATTAAATGAAAGCTACCAGAGTCAAAGGCCATTTTTTTAAAAACAAGATTTTGTTTTTTAAGAAGAAATCTAATTTAGTCAAAATCCATTTTTTCATCACGATGTCCAACAAAAACAAGTTTGCAGGAAAATCATATTGAGGAAAACCCCACTAGACGTAGTTAGGTACCAAGGGGAAACGAACAAGAAAAGTATGAAGCACACTAGTTGAATATCATGAATTCATTTCAGAAACTTTTAAAACTTTAAGTGATCAGCATTTAAAATCTACACAGAATAAATATGTCTGGCCAAGATAAAAAAGTAGAAAACCACTCAATTAAAAAATCAAATGAAATGAAAAAGGATGATCATAAATGAGTAGAACTGTTTTTTTCTAAAAATAAAAAGGGGTTGAAGTTACAATTTGGATATTGTTATTATGATGTAAAAAGATAGCAGATCCGGTACTCAGGGTTACACCTTTATTGCTTATATATATAACACCCTCAAGTTGCACCTCTAATTGACAGTGAGCTATTTCTACTCACCCTTCTGCTGGCTCCTCTACCAGTAGTGGGGTTCTTTCGTTTAGGGGATTTCCCTCGACGTCAATAAATACGAATTGTTGGTCACCGTCGCAGCTTGAATCAAGGGAAGTGAGGTCATCATCGAAACCGGTTTGAACTGGTGGATTCTGGACTGAATCCATGGAACCGCTCTCATACCCACTGGAACTAACAACTGCGGATCTAAACAAGCAAAGTATTAGAATTTACAAAGTTTATATTTTATCTAAGTATACTGTAATAGCCTGACATGCAATAGGCCCACCGACGTTGTAGTATTTAAGTGCTTTTCACGAGTTTATTCATGCTAAACCAAACTAATTGTCGTGCTAAAGGCACGTATTTTTTACTAAATAATAGAACATATATTTCAGGATATGCTATCAACAATATTTTTACTTTTAACCCATTTATTCCACAGGGTTTAATCAATGTTCAAATACAGGCGGATTGCGTTATGCCAGTAGTGTTGTTACCGCTGTTGCTTTTCTTATTAGATCTTAAGCTTATCAGTGTTTACCACCGAGTTCACCTGTCAAACTCACCTGATTGAAATATTCTCATAGGAGGCAGCGGACGATATACTGCTGGGTGATGACACCACATTCAATCGGGATTTTAACCGACTCTCGGCTCGTAACCTCACAGCAACCGATAAATCAGTGGTAGTGTTTGCGCGTTTCCGAGCTGCGTACAGGATAGTTAAACTTGTGTTGTTTATTGGACATTATTAAGCTAAAATAGCGTTTAGTGTTTAAGCACAGATATTTGATATTTATCATTAAAAAAGAAGATTGGTCAAAATTTGACTATGCTCGGGGTATATGTATCGATACATTTTTTGGTGCAAATCTTTAATGTAGTTTAAATTTTATTTTTAATAATTTTATATCTTAATACCAAGATGTATTCAAATATTTTAAAGCTATTTATAGGCTTTCCAGGCACATTCAGGTAGTCAATGACAATACGTAATGAGGCAAACTGGCCTTGTCGTCAAACTAATCAAAATTGTTACAGTTACTGACTAATTTAAACGATTATGGAAAAATGTTTACGCAATAAGGCAATCTGGCAATGAACATTTTTTTTATAATTGTTTAAATTAATAACAGTGATTAATCCTGATTTTTTAACGTATTGTGATTCATTGGGTATCTGTATGTACCTGAAAAGCCTATGAACAGCTTCCAGTTATACATATAAATAAAAATAATAAAAAATCAATAAATTTTAAACTACAACAAAGATTTGCCCAAAAAAACTATTGATGGAGTCTGACATTCAGTTTAAAGTCACCAGTTTTCTGCAGTCACCTGTTTGTGGTGAAGGAATTGCTGCTTGATCATTGCCCCCTCCCAACGGGGTGTTTGCGATGTCCACGGGGCATGTTGGGGTCGTTCGAATGCTGGGGTTGAAGGCGTCATCTCCACCCAGTATGCTTACTGTGTCGGAGCTGCATTCAGATGGGGCTGGGGTAGCCGAGCGGGGTGAGGTGACGGGTGATTGGGGCAAAGTTGTTGGGGGGTTGGGGAAGTTTATAGGGGGCTCAACAGTTGATGGAGTATCTGGAACAGAAATACCGGCATTGTTGCACACATTTTTTTCCCAGGGAAAGTGGTCCAGGGTAACACAGCGGAAGCAGAAAAGTTGCCTTAAAGGTTACTCAACTGCCTGTCATTCTAGTATTTAAAATAATTTTTTTAATTAAAAAATACATTACACCACCAGGGTCATCATCAGTAAATTCCCTTAAGCATATACCTTGTTTTTTTAAAGAAAAATTGGTGAAAATGGAAGAAAATTGCCCGTATTCCTGGATTGCAGTATTAGTAAACCATTTAAGCAATGTGCTACATAAAAATGTTTACCAATATGGCTCAGAATGGGCCAGCCTTTGTGTTAGTACAAATTGAAAAATAAAAAAATAGAAGTATCACCACCTTGACTGCCGGTGTCACTGGACTGGTGATCATCATATATGGAGGTGGAGCCATCCACGACGTTCTTTGCAGGAAGAGTTTTATCTTCTGGGGAGGACATGGTGGATGTGGGATCCTCTTGATTCTTTGGTGTTGGCTCTTCCGGAGCAGCTCTCAAGACCAGACTAATTTCGGCTGATGGCAAAATTAGTCTCACCGCAGTCGTTTCGCTGGTTTCATCTTCGTGTGATAAATTGGAACTGAAAATGAAAGGATTTAAGCTGGATTAACAAGTCATTTTAAAACCTGGATTAACAGGTCGGTTTAAAACCTGGATTTAACAGGTGTTTAAAAAATATGATCTAACAGTCTGTTAAAAGGCGAATTTAATCAATCTTATGGTGTAGGTTTAGTAGGTTTATTCAAAACAGAATATTAAAAATAATTTTCAGAAGATTAACTCTTTCACTCCCGGCCAAATGCATTAATTCAAACATGCTGTCCCGCAGTGTTTTTTATAATTTTTAGTCATTTTCAAATTAGCACAGTTTTTCTAAAGTTTATGCTATGATTTAATATTTAGTATGGTTGGAAAGATAATTTATCCCTCTTTTAAACAAGCTGCACATCTAAAATCTACCTCTAATAAAGAATATATTATGTAAACTTTAGTGAACACCACTTTTTATGCAAAGAAAATTCTGCTCGACTTTGAAAAAT
Source organism: Ciona savignyi (assembly GCA_000149265.1). NCBI lineage: Eukaryota > Metazoa > Chordata > Ascidiacea > Phlebobranchia > Cionidae > Ciona > Ciona savignyi. Next base: position 660,663 of record CH001736.1, on the reverse strand, counting down.
TTGAGGTGCACTGACAAACGAAATACTCACTTATTATTGGAATGCCCAAATGAGATGAAAATTGGAATGTAGATTGTCTAATAGTTTTTGTACTCAGGAAAATTCGAACTGTATTTCTATCTTCAGTAGTTTTTTTACTATTTGTAATTGAAATTTCCCTTTTTTCTGACTATATTATGAAAACTTGAACCAAAACGCATTGAAGTTTTTAGTTTTGTAGAACTAAAATAGTAAAAAGTATAAAAAAGAACAGTGAAGGAAGTGTAAAAAGGGCATACAAAACCAAACAAACGCAAATACTATATCCAATATTCTTCAAAGCAGGGCACACCGAACTAGCTAGTCTCGCCGCCTTTTTCTTTATCGTGCGCTCAGCAGGCCCAGCTGGATTCATGCTTTGGGGAACACGAAGCATAACCGCCTGCTGCGAAAACGTCACCAACGCTCTCCTTTTTATCTCAACGGCACGAAATTCACAGAGAATGTAAAGAAAGACTTGCTTGACAAAAAGAGCTTCTCTGCAAGTTAACACGACTCCTATTGGCTGAGTTAGTCACGTGTAAATTCGTGTAAAATCGATAGAAATAAGAGGCGAAGCCTTGAAAAAGAAAGGCTATCACTCCTCGCATTTTTAATATTTCTCCACGATAATCACAGAGAATAAAATATAGGGTTTCCTTGATCGAATGAGCCATAGCTGAGGTCTCTACCATTACGCATTGCGGAGAAATCGTTTTTTAGATTTGCACCCATTTATGTACAGTCGGGATGCCATGTTTTACCACCAACTCGCGATATATGGCGAGTTGGGAGGGAAAGAGTTAAAACACAGAATACCAAATAATTATTTCTTAAACAAATTGCATTGCAATATAAAATTTCATTTTCATAAACGCCTCTAAAGAACACGTAACACACATTTGGCCAATATAACTAAAGCATCCAAAAAAATGACTTAATTAAAGATACTCATTCCATTTATTTTGTACCCCTACCAAGAATGCAAGACGATGAAAACATAGCCATCAAGGTTAGTTTAAAACTTGCCTTGAGCCGTCTCCACAGAGGGAGGATTGATCGGACAATATTGACACCGTGTCACTTGACACCTGCTTGCCAATACCTTCAAACGATTCAGCCAACCTCATCAAGAATATGAACTGATAGTGATCCAACATCAGTCGAACAGGCTGGGGAATATATTCTAGTGAAGCAGAGAAATACACAGATTTTAAACTTAGGGAATGGTATGGTATGGAATATCTTATTCGCCAAAATTTGATAACAAAAACGTAGGGGGCATTCTTATATTAGATATTGGCAGATGTTTTACTTTAAGCCATTATTGCCCTGGGTCCAGGCAATGTCCACAAAGTGTCCTGCCCCAGAGATTTATTTGGTTAAAGTAAAACATCCGCCAATATCTTATATGAAAATTCTCCCGGCGTTTTGTCCACAAAGAGTGGAACATTCAACAAACTTCAAATTTAAGGGCTGATGCTCTCAAATACTTACTGTATGTGATGGAACAGAGGGGGTAAACCAATTTAAAGGTTCAACAATAACATAGTGAATAAGCATTGTAAAAAACATATTTCATATATATATAAAATATATATATATATATATTAATATATAGATACAGCAACATGTTATGTTTTTTTGTAAATCTGGTAATAAATACACCTGATCAATTGTAGGCTGCAGAACAAATTACAGCAAGTAACACTAAGAAGCCACTATTAAAATGGCATCTTGGGCAAAATAAGCACAAGTTATATTAACTAGGTATGAACAAAAAGAAAACAATGCAAGGTGAATATGATGTACCTTGTCACTGTGCAGCATCACATAAGTACCAGCTGCCCCATGTAATGGTTTCAGCTCTTCTACTTTGCTTTTGGTGGGACTTTCTGTAAAAATTAGGCTTTTTGTAAATCATATTGTTTGGCTTCAGGTTAAGTTTGTGTCTATGTGGGACAATACAAGGGTGTTATAACAATGCAGTTGAACGAAAAATTACCTATTATCCACAATGGGTTTTAATCCAGTGTATTGTATGAGAAGGAAAAGGAGATATTCTGTAAGTTTTTTTTAAAAGCAATTTATCCACCGAGTTTTTTTATTAGGGCAAGTTTCAAGGGCTCATTACTAAGACCGCTTTTAAGTAGAATTTGGTATATGAATTAGACTCTTTAACCATTTAGACACCACTAGGTTCTGAAATATCCACCAAATTCATTAACCAAGGACAAAATCAAATAAATTGAGTGATCTCATGCCCAATATTCAGCAGATGGTCTGACATGTTACAATATACGGATTAACCAAAAGTACAGTATATTATACATTCAGATCGACTGTTTTAATCAACCTTGACAAGTAAATAAAATTAATGTACATTGAAATATATTTTTTTGGGAAATATGTTACAAAAATCAGAATGCATGCGCGCAAATTATTGAGTTTGTGCCTCAAAATACATAAAGTTTCTTCTTTATTATTCAACGAAGATTAAGTCACAATCATCTATATAATATTAAATTCATATTATCCATCCAAATTGAGTTAAGAAGACAACCAGGGGGTTAACAACTCAATTATATTTTAAATTCTTAGCGGCAATTGGATTAAACAGAACTGGGCACAATCTATAAAATATGATTTTTCTTATAAAAATATGGTACATTAGAATTTTCTGTGTATTAACACTAATTTTACTTATTTTATTTCATATTTTCTGTGTATTAACACTAATTTTATTTTATTTTAATTAGTTTATGGGATGTGATATAAATTAAAATGAAATTAACCTGACAACGAACTTCTGTAAAAATCCAGGAGTCTTTTGTTCCTCTGCGGACGTTCTTTGTCGTTTCGGTTCAAATTTTCTTTCAGTTTGACAGAGGAGCCATGTAGGGGGGATGCGGGGCTGGACACGGGGTGGGGTTTCGTATACATTGGAATGCTTTCTAATGTTGGGGTGGACTGGGAATGCTTTAGTTCGCCGTCTGATATTGACGACACGACCGAACTTGTGTCGGAGAAATATTCCTCAGTTTTTGCGATCCATAACGTGATTGGAAGGGAATCGACGAATGGGAGAGTGGAAGTCTGAGTTGAGGCTTGGTCGGTTTGAATCACAAAGTCAACCCAAACCTGCCGCAACCAAACCATCCACACATCGGTGTACGCTTTTTGTTTCAATGTCGAACCTGTGGAGAGTATAACCCGAAATGAACATGATGGAGTTATTGTATATGCCAGAACACATCCTTGGGCAAGTCATTTAGTACAAATTGACAGAGCCTAGTGGAATGGGAAGTAAAACAATATAATTGTCCTAATTAAATACACCCATTGTGTTTTGTTATCCACCATAAAAGTATTGATAATCGCGGGTTTTTACTCAGGCTACGGTAGAAATTATGCTTCTACATGTATTAAATAGTTCACCAATTTAATTGTAAAACATAACAGCTCTTTCTAAAACACAATAAAACATTCAAATTTGCAGGGCTGTAATAATAATAATTACACCATAACCACATTTAACGATACACACCTGTTAGCTTGGGGCTATTGGACTGTAGAGCCACGTTAATTGGCAAGTCTCTGTGCATTGCATGACTTTCTAATACATGGTGTATGCAATCCAAGTCATAACCTGGCTCGCATGGGAATGATGCTGAGTTGCTGGAATGACGGGATTTATTGGTTGCGATGTGGTGGGGTACTTCATAAAATAAGGTTTTGCGAAAACTTCCCAAAGTTTATTAGCAATGGTTAGGAGTCTATTAATGGCTAACAGAGTGAGTGCGCTTAGCTTGACACTAACAAATATAAGGAAATAATGAAATGTGGAGATTGATATAATAATCATGATCAACTAATGAATTTAAGTAAATATTTATATACTAGTATTGTATGTTGCATGTTGTCTAGATTAAGAAGTGTTTTATATGCACAAAAATACACATAAAATTACAAAAAAATTATTAGTCAACTTTTATTCACTTTTGTATTAAATACCCATGGGAAAACTATTCTAAACAATATAATCACGAAAACTGTATTTGCTATTTAGTATACCGGTACTATACTTTAAATACTGTAAAAATACAACCAAAACAAAAGTTTTACTTATAAAATTCAAACAAAAATGCTAGTTTGGATTAGTTTTGTTTGTACTGTCATGTCATACAAAAGTTATCAGTCCACTATAAACTTACTTGTATATAAAAGAATCTTTGATCGATTGTAGGAGTTGCGCTAAATCGGATCGTGAGCAATTCTCCCCATGTCTGCAGTTGGTGACTGGGGGTGGAAAATATGTCATTGGAAGGCCGGGCAGGTATTGTTGTTGTTGCAGAGAATGTAAATTACGAGTTAGGGATGTGAGTAAAAGGTAATTAAATGGAAAAACTTGTCTGCTCAAAATAAAGGCGATTATTTTTAAAAAGTAGTTTACTGTATTAATATGGTTAAATCTAACAAAAACCGATGTTGGAAAATATTAGTAGTATTAAAGCAGTGCTACACAACACACCACACCCATGACCCTAAAAATAAAGAGTAAAAAAATTATAATGAATTGTTATTTAAAATTCACGATTTCTTAATAGTCTATAAATTATCCAAAAGGAGCTGTAAGAAAGCAAAGCAGAAAACTTATAGTAAAAACTGCGGCGATGAAAAAAATATTTGTGGAAAAATGCGAGATAATCCTTTTTACTTATGTGGGGTAAGGACTGTTTTAATTGATGTTGATTTGTGCGAAATAGCATTGATTCGCTGACACTTTTTTTCAGCAAAATAATGACATAAAACCAACCATTTATTTAGCATAACACCAATTGTGACTGACAACACTGCGGTGATGAGGAATTCATAAATACTACGGTTTACGTACTTGCTGCTTGGGAGACTTGTATTTCGAGGCCAAGTGGAGAATTGGGATCCTCTGTTGTCTTGTACGATGGAATGAAGATCTGAATACAATATATTTAACTCGAGGGGTGGTACGAGGGTTGTGTATCGGTTAGTAGTTAACCACTGTGTATATGGATTGGATCTCTATGTATTATATAGCTATAGCTTTAACTGCTAATGAGGGTAATTTAAAAATTACATTAAAACAGTCCAACAAAACAACCTATTAATTGATAAAATGGCTTAAAAGCATTTTAAAATATTGTTTTGCATAATACAGTACACAACAACTTTAAAAAAACCAACAGTTCATTGAAATTATTAGTGTTGAACCTTAATTATTTCCATCCCAACAATTCAATCAGTTCCAAATTCAATTAAGTATTTCACTATTTCCCTTAACTTTGATTAACCAGAAAGGTTGTGTTGCCATTAGTTTCATATTGGACTTTTTGCATTCGAGTTTTTATACTTTTTTAATTATAACTTTAGCTGTTTGTTATATCCTGTCCCAATCACCAATTTTATATTTAAATTCTGATCCGAATCGTATTTAAATAGGTAAACAAGTAATAAACAAGAAGAAATCTGAAATCATGTTCAGATTGGTGTATATTAAAATAAAATTTTGAGTAAGAAATATCATTACCATAAGCTTGATATTTATATAGCGAATCGTGACTTGCCAGTAACATCTGTTCTGATTCGCTATATAAATATCAAGCTTATGATAATGATATTTCTTAATTCAAATTTTATTTCCATACACCAATCTGAACTAGTTTTCAAACTTCTTCTTGTTTATTACTTATTTACCTATTTAAACACGATTCGAATCTGAATTTAAATATAAAATTGGTGATTAGGGTAGGATATAAAACAACAGCTCAAGTCATAATGAAAAAGGCATAAAAACTCTTCTTGTTTATTACTAAAGTGTGTCGCACAAGTGCGGATGACCACAACGCCAGAGAACACATGATCTTAAGTGTCGCTTCATTGCGTAATCGAACACCGGTACACGATAAAAATTCCCCAACAAGCGTGGTTTTTGCAAATCAATTAATAGTGACGATGATTGATTGTTAAATTACTTAATTTATTAATTACTTATATCTTTGATGATAATACAAAATTTAGTTTTAACATGAACATATTAGAAATATGCCTGAAACTAACGCATTTAAATTCCTTTTAACAAGTTTTCTTAATTCAAACCCTGTTTTACACCAGGCACGATAAAACTAAGTCGCATTTATTTTTATTTAAATTATAATATGAGTCTTTGCTCATAATATAAAACCATTAAATACACAAATTAAATTTTAATCTGAAAATGCAATACAAATGATAGAAATATCTTTAATTCATACCCCATTCCACATCTAAGCTCATAAACATTATAACAAATTTAACTTAGTCCCTGAAATTACTTGAAGAATAAGTTCTCAATGATGAAAAATTACACAACAGTATTTTATTGTTTTACGCTCGTAATTGGTTATTTAACCTTGTTTATATGCTACGTTTTTATTTATTGTAGAATTTCTGTGCCTGATACTTAAATACTGTATGTGCTACAATTTATTTTAAAATAAGTGCTAAAAATTGTAACAATAATAAACACAAAGCGAGACTAAAATAGCTCGACAATGAAACTGTTGACACTTCATTCTCGACAATGGTATGTGGGCCAACGACATCTGTTAGTATTTCGCAGAAAACAAGCAAGAGAGGATAGTATATTCATGTTTTATCCCTTGTGTATAAGAAAATGCATCGGGCATTTAAAACACAGGCAATCTTCAGATTACCTTGGTCTCACCGCTACTGGAGCTATTGTAGTGTGTTGTGTATAACTTAGACATTCCTTCAATTTAGTATAACCCATCATTCCACTGGGTTCGGGCAATGTCCATTTAGTGCCTTGACCAAAAATACAACCTACTAGCTAGCGACCAGTTTCGTTGCTGCAACCCTTCAGGTGAAACGCACTAATCCACCAGGTTAATGGGTAGACAAGAAAGTTATCTGTACCAAAAGTACTCCAACAAACAATCAACTACATCCTCTTACCTTCGGCATCAGGGTTTCGATCCTGATATCCGAATGATCCTCATCCTTCGGATCCGATGATGTGACTTCGATCCCGAGGTCCGCCAGCATCTTATGCACTGATCGGATTGTGGAGAGCGCCAGTTGGTTGCACCACAAGAGGGAGGGCCAGTGCAGACGAAGACGGGGAGCGTTCACGCGGATGAATATGTTGCTGTGGGGGGCTGGGATGGGTGGGGTTGGGGTGAGGTGGGGTTCTGGTGAGGTGGGGCTGGGTGGGGTGGGGGTGAGAGGGGCTGGGTAGGGTGGGGGTGAGGTGGGCTGGGATAGAAGGGGTTGAGGTAAGGTGGGCTGGGATAGAAGGGGTTGAGGTAAGGTGGGCTGGGTAGGGTGGGGTTGGGGTGAGGTGGGGTTCTGGTGAGGTGGGGCTGGGTGGGGTTGGGGTGAGGTGGGCTGGGATAGAAGGGGTTGAGGTAAGGTGGGCTGGGTAGGGCGGGGTTGGGGTGAGGTGGGGTTCTGGTGAGGTGGGGCTGGGTGGGGTTGGGGTGAGGTGGGCTGTGTAGGGTGTGGTTGGGGAGAGGTGGGCTGGGATAGAAGGGGTTCAGGTAAGGTGGGCTGGGTAGGGTGGGGTTGGGGTGAGGTGGGCTGGGATAGAAGGGGTTGAGGTAAGGTGGGCTGGGTAGGGTGGGGTTGGGGTGAGGTGGGCTGAGTAGGGTGGGGTTGGGGTGAGGTGGGCTGGGCTGGAAGGGGTTGGGGTGAGGTGGGCTAGGATAGAAGGGGTTGAGGTAAGGTGGGCTGGGTAGGGCGGGGTTGGGGTGAGGTGGGGTGTTATGGTGACGGTGGAGCTAGATGGGGTTTGGGTGAGGTGGGGTTCGGGTGAGGTGGGGTTCTGGTGAGGTGGGGCTGGGTGGGGTTGGGGTGAGGTGGGCTGGGTAGGGTGGGGTTGGGGTGAGGTGGGCTGGGTAGGGTGGGGTTGGGGTGAGGTGGGACTGGTTGGGTCAGGGGCTGGGATGGGTGGGGTGAGATGGGGATGAATGGGTGGGGTTGGGGTGAGGTGGGGTAAAATCTTGCTGCATATGTAGAATATTGTTTGGCAGCTTAGGATTCGCTTTGCGCACAATAATCTTGTTTTAATACGTATCAAAAATGCATTAAAATGTAAACAAATTTGAAATGCAGTTTTTCACTTAATTAAGCTTATTGTTATGAGAGGTACACAATATTTATTTTGTAAAAATAACTCATTTTTTTCTATGGCTGAAATGAAAAAAGTTTTTTGCCGATCAGAATTAAATTGTAGTAAAAGCTGCATATTGAAAAAAGGTAGCACTTATGACTAACATTACCAAATAAACTTGTTTAAATTTTGTATATTGAACATGGTGTACATTTTTTTAGAACTAGAAAATAAGGTGAATTGAGATTAACATTAGAATAATCGTTAACTGCTTAGCAATTTTGTACATGTGGATAATAGCAGTTGAAAAGCTTTTAAAACAAATGTTTCATTAGTTAGAAATCAATACAATCAATACAAAATGTTTTTATTTGGAATTTTGAAACTTCCAAATGCACAAGCTATGTGACTTTGTTAGAGTGATGTTAAAAACTATTGCGGTGCGTTAGGAGGTCACAAAAGCACAAAATTCACACCATATTTCTTATTACAGCAATTATGATTATAATAAAATGTGTAGATAAGTTGCTTTTCTCTAAACTGCAAGTTTTTTTTTAAAGCAAACACATTGATTACCAGGGTGGCAAAGGTTTCATGTCACCCCTGCATAAAAATATAGGGTGGTATCATACAAATATATTACACATTTTTTTTCTCATTAAGCAGCCTCTTTGGCATTTAAATAGTGGCAGGACAATCTGGTAGTAGCAAAATCATAGCTTGACTTTATAAAGATGCTTATTCGACTAATTACTGCTTTATTTGAAATTGATTGCACAGCAGTAATATCATGCCGCCATCCCACTTTTCAATTACAAAAGGAAAAATTAACAACTATAGTTAATGGTACAGTAACATACAACTGCCGTTAATGGAATAAGAACGAAATTACCAGAAGATGTTGCTAAAATATGCACACACTGTGCATGATGTTTCTTCAATTTCTATAGCCAATACCTGGATAGTCCCGTCCATCAGGGTAGTAGTAATCTGTGATGCTGATAAACGCCAGCGGCATGTCATCCGGTAACAGAAGTTCCTTCCGCTGAGAAGACACGATTTTTGCGTCGCACCGTTCTTTGTCATTCGATGAGGTAACCTAGATTGATTGTTTGGTGAAATTATTATATTCAAGTATCTTTTCAAGTATGGTGAAATTATTATATCAAGTATCTTACACATCATGGTTATTTTCTTTGATTTATGATTGATATTATCGGTTATCGGTTTAATTTCTTTTCGGCAAATGATAAAAAATTCAAAGAAAGAAATAGTGAAAGTAGAAAAATGCAGTGGTCAAAATAAAAATGTGTTACATTGCGGTAAAAATTTAGTACGAAGTGTAAAGTAAAAAATAGAACATTTAGTTTTAAATCCAAAACAAAATCGCTTGGGCCACTGATTGTTATTTTATAGATAAAAGACATTGATATTCCTTTCTGTCTACTGAGTTTACAAGAGCTATATTGATCAAAATCGTGGTATGGCATCAAAACCATATACGTCAAAAATATCAGCTACGAAATTAAATACATTATAAATAATCAACAATGCACATTAAATAAAAGCCAGATTGATTATGTATTAAATTACCTGTGTAATTTCAATATCGGTAAGTCGAAACACAAGGCAACTTTCCAAAAGCTTGCTATTTGATTTAGAACCTGGAAATTTAAAGGTATCAAAAAAGAAAAAGAAATGTTAAAAAGTTAAAAGTAAGAGCAACAAAGAGGTAAATAAACCATGATAAAAAGGAGTATTGTTAAATTTGTACATTTCAATTAACTTCAATCGCCACATTTTTAAACCACATTGATTTTAAGCAAATGTATTGATATAATAAAAGTTCCTGGAAATTAAGCGCCACTTATAGTAATCACAGCGCTGATGTATTTCACTATAATTTGAGTTACGTTATGATATTCTATATACAGCACTGAATGAAAGAGTTGGGTTTAACAGCAACGCTGAGCGAATACAACTAAATTCACCAATAGCAACAAAAATGTATAAAAATATTCACACACATACCAACAAAAACCGAAACATCGATTAGAAAAAAGACATGCTTTAGAAAAAACAAATTAAAATACACACACACAACATCAAAAATACCCACAAATAAACATACACAAAGATCAGTAAAAATACCCACATCGCGAACAGCAAAAAATACACAAATCGCAGCAAAATTACACACACACAACATCAAAAATAGCCACAAATAACCAACAAGAGAGCATAACAACATAACAACAGTGCAAACAACAAACCTGAATATCCAGCAGCTTGAGCCGCCTTCTTTAAAGTGACAAAATCCTTCC
>CH001736.1:629807-641191 GCA_000149265.1 Ciona savignyi | reverse complement strand
GTTCTAAATTGTTTTTGTGCAATGCTTTGTTAATCAATGTAAAAGCATAAGAAAAGGGAGAGTAAATAGTCACTGGTTACAATTGAGGTTAGGTCCTGATAGGATGGGATAGTCATGTTTATTCACCAAGAATGAAAAAAACACCATGGCATTATCACACATGCAATCGCCAGATTACCACATGCCAACTATCAGGTTACTACAGATATTGCAGTGTGTTGTACTCGGACATTCCTTTAATTAATGTAAAAACCATTAATCCACTGGGTTTAGGCGATCTTAGCAAATGTTTTGACCAAGGGCACAACCGACCAGCTGGTAACTAGTTTTTAACTGGTACCGGTCACTTTTCGTCTGAAAAGCAACGCAGTATACTACTAGTGTATTCGATCAACAATTTAAAAAAACTAAATTGTGAAAACATTCATTTAAACCTTCACATGTACACGATTACACTTTGCATGGTTAAGTTGCAGCCATGTTGGCAGATTCATAAGATTCTGCAGCGCAACGCAATCCAACTCAAGATTGGTCAGTTCCCCCTCTCCACGTAGCGTACTCAAGTTGATGCTATCCGCTGATAGATTTTTAGCAAATCTGAGGAGATATAGAATGTTTGTCGCCATTTTTAGCAAATCTGAGGAGATATAAAATGTTTGTTGCCATTTTTAGCAAATCTAAAGAGATAGAGAATGTTTGTCGCCATTTTATGAAAATCTGAGGAAAAAATAGAATGTTTGTCCCCATAGGTGAAAAAACCATGGGTGGGTAGAATCATTACTTTGTTTACACAGTCATTTACAGAAACTATTGTTATGTTAAATTTGCAGCTGTGTGTTGTATTCTATCATTACTACAGGTTTGTTTAACTTATTTATCCACTGGGTTCAAGCAACAAGTTGTTAATACAAAACCAATTAGCTGGCTGCTGGTTTCAATCCCACCACCTTATGACTGATGGTCGAAAATGCTACATGCAGAAGTGGAGTAAAAATTAGGGTTGGATACTATTGTACTGTGTTGGCAAAGCGAAGTGAATTTTTAGGATTTTTCACTTTAGATTTTATTTGAAATTTGAGCACTGTTAGGAAATAGTCCATCAAAGAACATATTTTAAGTGAATTTTTATGTACATCAGAATTCATTATACGCAACTACTATTCTAAAATTATAATTAAATAAATGTATAAAGAACTGTCATTTTTCCATCTATTTTCTGTTTACAAATTTTACATAAAAGATTATTATGGGTTTTTATCGTGGAAATAAAAATAATATACAAACTAACTAAGGTACTCAACAGTGTAATTACAGAAAGTATATATAGGTATATATACATTATGTTGTAGTAGAGTGAATCTAAACCTGCATTGGAGTAGTACGATCTTTAACAGGTAAATTGTAAAATGTGTAAAACCTCACACAGGGAAAACTAAAAGAAAGTAGGAAAACTGCTCACTAAAATAAAGATTTAGTCGTAGGGGTTAGTGTTAGGGCTGCAGTTAGAGATACAATGAGTTCTGGGGGTGAAATTAGTGTTTGGGAAACATTAAAATTAGTTTTCATCCTTCTTTTCTCCTTAGTGGTGCCCCAACACATTTCTAGCCACAGCGGTAAATACATACTGGGTACATATATATACCACTTATAAAACTTACTTTGACAAATGCTTCAAAATTTGCTTCTTTATTAGACCTGCCATTGCATAGATATTCCTTTCGTTTGCGTGAGTTTATGCTGTTCCAATCGAATTCAATACTTAAGATAAACTTTAGTATCATATGGAAAATACATAGTTTGATTGCTATGTTCCATGGTTCTATGACTCGGGTGAGTTTAAAAAATCTGTGCCACATAACATTAAAAATATAAAAGTCCTTGACATTTATGCAATAAAAGCAAATTCTTACAAGTTCATGTTGTTAGGAAGACATTGACTTATCCAGTTCATTCATATTAAGAAAAACTTGGGTGAAGTAACGTTAGGATATGATATTCATGTTTATCCCTTTAAATGGAAAAACCAAGGGGGTAACACATAAGAAATCACCAGATCACCTTGCGCCCAGTCTGGTTACCAGAGCTATTGCAGTGTGATGTGTATGATAGATATGTTTCTTTAATTTGGTAGAACCAATTAATCCGCTGGTTTCAGGCAATGTCCGTTAACTGCCTTACCCAAGGACACAACCGACTAGCTAGAGACTAGTTTCAAACCTGAAAACCCTTGGGCTGAAAGGTGTCACACTAACCATCGAGCTAATCAGTCAAAACTAACAAACATAGAACGCATTAAAATTGCCCCAGAAAACCGGTAATAAAGTTTCTAAAAAAATAAAAGTAACGCCCATGTGGGTACATTAGAGATTGATTTGATGAAACAGAAGAATGAAATGTTTATGTTGATTTCATGAATATGTATGCAAGGAGTGGTATTTCTTATTAAATCTACAGATTACTTCGCAAACATGTAAGGGAACATTCTCACTTAGTCACTTGGATAAAATTGTCAGATTATCTCACGCCCACTGTCAGGTTACCAGAGCTAATTCAGTTTCATGTATATAACTGAGACGTTCTTTCACAGTTCCAATGAATAATACAGAGAAACTCTTTTAACACCTAAAAAACTAGAACTCATCCATCCATACATAGCTGTCAATGTACAATTTATACGGTACCAGTGTTAATACTAGATAGCTCTTGACCTATTAACGTCTATTTGCTGGTTAATTGACTGGATATTTAGAAAAGGCTGATCAATGAGATATGTCTTTGTAGAATAACACTTCCTTTCCGTTCTCGCATCAACCTGCTTTGTTTTACAACTTATATTTATTAACTAGCAGCACGAGTTGTTCATAACTGTATTTGTTTAATGTTTATTGTTTACCCATTGTAAACTGAATAGCAAAACCTATACAAAACCTCCCAGACAAATTCTGTCTCTCGCCTTTTAGTTGTACTACTTGTAAACTAAGCTAATAGAATTGTGAGAGATGCAAGAAAAAGGTAAATTCGTGCGGATTGTTTGATAAAGGCAAGTATCTGAATAGGTAAATTTCGCAATGTCACGCGCTACAAATCGCCATCTCACTGCAGAGTTTAGATCAGATCGTAGACATCGGCCCAATGATTTCGAATTGAGCTCATCTGCTGGCTACAAATTTAACGAACCCATCAGAGACTAAACAGGTGCAACGTCTAACTCATGTTTAACACACTACAATAGTTTCAGCATATAGTATTCTATAGTTTCAGTAACCTGACAATGAACACAAGGTTATATTTGCGTGATATTATTCACGGTGATAAATCTTGAAATACATATATCACATTAGCCTACATGCTATTTTTTTGATGAGCGACGTCGTTTTGTCAAATTTATTTTCTATAAGGCTTTGTTTACGTCAAAAAAACGAACTGAACTAACAGCCTATATTCACCAGATTAATATCTTAACAGCCAGCAAGTGGGAGAAGGGGGGACGGGTTAGCGTTAGTGGGTGATAAACGGTTTGTAGCCGGACATATGTTTGTAGTCGGTTTTCCTGGCCCATGAGTAACTCGTTAAAAGATCACTGTCCCGGTAGAATACAATTAACATCTATTAAAACATTTAAACTTATCAACATCCAAAATAGATTATTTTCGTTTATTTTCAAGTTAAAACGAACTGATTCTGAAAAGAATGCAGCCAAAACACAATCAATCACATTTCCACCCAGTATGAAAAAAATGTACTAAGTACAAAATTACACTTGGCAGATTGCAAAGCTTGAAATGTGAAATTAGAAAATAAATAAACCAACACCAGACGTTCTAAAACTGGCACATTTTTTTCGGCTTTTTGCGTTTTCCATTTTTTTGCGTCAGAGATTATTGCAATGAAGTTCTTTGCAATTGTGCATAGTGTCGCGTTAAGGAGCCTAATCTTCATCACTGTCCTCTGCTTGTCCGTAATTGACTCCACCTCCTGGAGTGCTAGGTGTGTAGCTGGGAGATGTCGGGCTATAGCCTGGACTTGAAGGACTGTAGCCAGGACTTGTGGGCGAGTACATTGGGCTTGCAGGGCTGTAGGATGGACTGGATGGGCTGTATGATGGACTTGTTGGGCTCTCTGCTCCTGGTGATGAGGGGCTGTAGCTTGGTGAAGCAGGTGATAGGTCCCCACCCGGAGTGTATGTGGGGCTTGTGGGGGTATATTGGGGGCTCGCAGGTGAGTAGGACGGACTGGTTGGAGAATATGTGGGGCTGCTTGGGGAATACCCTCCCTGGCCACTGTATGCTGGACTGGAAGCTCCTGGGCTTGATGGGGAGTAGCTGGGTGAGGAAGGTGAATACCCGGGGCTCGTTGGAGAGTACGAGGGGCTTGTAGGTGAATATGAGGGGCTGGTGGGTGAGTATGAAGGGCTTGCTGGAGAATATGAGGGGCTTGACGGAGAATATTTCGGGCTGGATGGGGAATAACTGGGTGAAGATGGGCTGTAGGAGGGTGAAGCTGGCGAGTAGGATGGAGATGACGGGGCGTACTTGGGGCTTGATGGGCTGTATTCGGGGGATGCTGGACTGTAAGATGGGCTGGCTGGGGAGTATTTGGGGCTTGAGGGTGAGTAGCTGGGTGACGCTGGACTGTAACTTGGGGAGGTAGGGGAGTAACTGGGGCTTGCAGGTGAATAAGAGGGGCTTGTTGGGGAGTACGATGGACTGGTTGGGTTATATGACGGTGATGTGGGGCTGTAACTGGGTGATGTGGGTGAATAGCTGGGAGAGTGGGGGAGTAACTGGGGCTGGTTGGAGAGTAAGATGGGCTGGTGGGTGAATAACTTGGTGATGTGGGGCTGTAGCTTGGTGAAGTGGGGCTATATGAGGGTGAGGTTGGGGAGTAGCTGGGTGAAGTGGGGCTGTAACTCGGTGAAGTAGGACTGTAACTTGGAGAGGTGGGTGAATAGGATGGACTTGTGGGTGAATAAGATGGAGACGTGGGGCTGTAGGAGGGTGACGTGGGTGAATAGCTGGGTGATGTGGGGCTGTAGCTGGGGCTGGTTGGGGAATACCGAGGTGAGGTGGGTGAATATGTTGGACTTGTTGGGGTGTAACTGGGGCTTTGTGGGGTGCCCGGAGTCCCTGGTTCGTAAGCTGGGGATACTGGGGAATAGCTGGGTGACATCGCAGAGTGTTTGGGTGACGGGATATAGGGAGATGATGGGCTGCCGGGGCCAGGGGACTGAGCAGGGCTCCATGCAGGGCTGTAGCCGGGTGAGAAGCCAGCGCTTTCGGTGGGTGCGGGGGAGAACGATGCGGCACTGGGGGTCATTCCGGAGCCAAAACCTCCGGGGGTGAAGGAGCCCATGAATCCAGGGGTAGCAGCCCCGCTGTTCCATGGGGTCATGGCGGGAGACATGGAGCTCGGCGAAGCCATCGATCCATAGAACATTCCAGTGCCTGTGACACATAATGCCCATTATTACTCTCCAAAACGATACTTCACAAACAAATATTCAAATTAGTTTAAACCATAAAAAAGACAGTAAGCAGTGAAAAGCACAACTACAGCAAACCTACCCCCAACTCCTCCAATGTTGGTTGGTATCTCCATGGCATAGGTGCACTTCTCTGCATCAAGCAGTAAGCCGAAGCAACCGGTTCCACCCGGTACCAACTGGCCCAACATTATGTTTTCCGACACGCCATCCATGTGGTCAGTTTCTGCCGATGATGCAGCCTAGCAGGATGAAGTATGGAGTTTAGTTTCCATGTTCCTATGTTACTGACATTATGGTATAACAAAAAAGCAAAGGTGTTGGATTTCGAAAAAAGGTTGTAAAAATACAGCAATTGTCAATAGGTCTAAAGGTGACTGGAATTTTAGAGATTGTATATATATGTTTATCTTCAATTTTTGTGACCACTACCTATGTTTCATCTAATGGTCCTGGTTTCAAAAGAGTTGTTGCCACAAGGATAAAAACTTCACAGCAAGTTACCTCCATTAAAATATCGACTGTCTCTTCAAAGGAGCATCTCATGAGTGCGCCTGTCTCTTGCCGATTTATCCCGTGTCTCGTGATCGCCATCAAATGTCCCTTTGAAGTCATGACCTCACACAGCAGCGCAAGATGACGGTAGTTGACGTAGGAACCGTCAAAGGAAATGACGTGGTTAATTTCCCGTTCCAGAGCTTTCCGCACAGCTTCAATACCGAGGACCTAAAGTATTTGGAAAGGAAAAATTAGACTTTGGAAATAGCATTAAAAATAACGACAAATTATACAGAATAAGGCAATTTTATTCTGTTCAAGATATCGCAAAAGAATTAAATACTGTGGTAGTACATTTAAAATAGTACATCACTGTAATACAATTGTGTAAAGTTAGAAATTAATACTCTTTTAATCGATTAACCAAAACTAAGAAATGCTTAGAAATAGGTGCTTACAGCGAAAATCTCGCAGATGTCGTTGGAGGTGGTTCGGACCGGGTCGATATCGCGCTCCGATAAAATCCTCATCAGAGCTGTGCCGTCGGTTTCCAAAATCCAATCTTGAACGGCGTTAAACTCCCCCTCCTTTGTAATAACGATTCGCTTTTTGTTTTCTTCCTTCGGCAAGTGCATGTATACCTTTGTGGACAGAATTGGTTTGTTTATTATACATCATACATACTTTATAAATATGTTATATATTATATATATATGTATAAATACAAAATTATAACCGTAGTTTACAAAAAACTCTAAGTGGGAAACAAAAAATTGTAAATCCTGAAAAATTCAGTTTGATATAGTCAATGGACCATTCAATGTAGTTTGAGTGAAAAATTGATTAAAAAGTGAAAGGTTGTCAAAAAACGATTTTTTCACATCTACGAATTTTATTATATTCGTCCTAAATTCACCTTTGCAATTTGTGGAATTCCCTGTAGAGTCATGTCGGTAAGCATATTAGCTTCAATGTATCGGAGGAAGACGTCATCCTCCATCTTATCAGCTTGCTCATCCGATCCGTCATCAGTCTTCTGCTCCTCACTGCAAGATGAGATGGTTAGTGAGGCAATGCTAAGACTATTTATATGCGTCAGTAGGCCGTGTGTTGAATTTGGAATAAATTGCTTGGTACAATTAAAGCTGGTAAAGTTGAAGGTCGGCCCCATCACTTGGTTATACTATTTACAGTTTCAAATAGATTTTATTGAAAATGTTTTATTGAAACATTTATTGAAATGTTTTTAAACTATCCTACAAAACATACAGAGAAACAATGTTACTGGAATAGTCGTATTAATCAACCGATTTCTATCCAAAGAATCAAGGTAACACATGGCCACAACCAAGAAGATTTCGGTTAGATCAAACCTAAAGATTTGGGTGGGATTAAACATGCAACATGTCCACCATGGTCATACACATGGTATAAACCAGCAAAATAATATACGAACAAACAATACATAAGAAACTAATTGCAGCGATACTGACCTGTTCATAATACGAATTCGTAATACCAGCTTCTCTGCATTGTCGTCATTGAAAATACAATTCAAATCGTCACCGAACCCAGCACTGATCTTCTCCGCAATTTGCTCCATACTCAGTTTCTTGTCTGTAGAAAGTTAAATGATAAGAGTTCATGTAATGGATGGATGTGTCATTTCTTCCCATGGTAGAGGTGATGTTTGTTTTAAAGGTTGAACAACTTCTTGTTATAGTTATTTTACTTCTAAAAATTCATAGAATGCACTTTATAACATTACAGGGAAGTTAAACCACAAATGTATAGGAAGTATGCATAGCTCATATTTGGCCTGGCCGGTTAAAACATATGATATTTTAGCAGAGTTATCCTTGCATACATAGAACATACCTGTCATTCTCTTCCGGTCGAGTTCAATACGGAGCAGCCACGATGAAATCCTTGTAACATCAAAGTCCGGCATCTCGTAATAGACATTGACGAATTCCTGGTCCTCCTGGATGACTGTGCTCATGGGGTCCGGATCGTAGTAGATCGCCGTGTTCGCCGTCACCTTGCGGAGGGTGGCGTGCTCCAGACGACACAACACATCCTGTGAGTGGGTAATGGTTGGAAGTCTGTATGTTGGGTTTGTAATGAATATTTTTTGCTGAACAGTTGTGTGCTTATAATGCACTTAAATAACAACAACAACAATTTTAATATACAATACAATAGTTCGGTAGGACCACTGTTACTGCTGGAATCAGAAATCTAGGCCAGAACTAATATATATGTTGCACAAAAAATAAAACATGAAAACCCTATAAAATTTGATTGAAATTGGTGACTGTGAACGGCCTGGCAATTTCAATTAAAGCATCTTATCCTCTCCCCTTAGAATTTATTAAACAGTAAATCAAGTCACAAGAAAAAAACATTTAAATCCCGGACCTTGCAACGCTGTGCATCCCTGGTAGCCGGCCCCACGAGGTATATGGTGAGTGAGGGGGTTCGGGGTTTCTTCGATACGTTGATCAACTCCTTCAACCGGGGTACTCCGAGGGTTACGTTCTTCGCCGACACACCGGCGTAGTGGAAAGTGTTCAGGGTCATCTGGGTGGCGGGTTCTCCCAGGGACTGGGCAGCGAGTGCACCCACCATCTCACCAGGGTGAACCTGGGGTTAAGGGGGTTTTACATTTTTGCCATTTTATACTCTTGTAAAAGTAAATCTAAAAGATATTTTACTGAAGTAATAAATTTTATTAATGCATTATGCATACTGCAAGCCTCTATATTTCATCCAAAACTAACAACAGAGAACAATTCTTCATAACAATTCATTGTAGCGGAATGAATTAAATCAATTCTCTTGAGGATTTGTAAATTAAATTATGTTCTATTAAATTTTGTTGGGAAATGATTAAAAATGGTACATCAAGAGTAGCATAGCAGTAAGGTAGCATATTAACAAGATTTTACTGATCGACACCAATGGGAACCAATGTATATTTGATGGGAATTAATGAAAAACTTGTCAAACCTGAGCTTGTTGGAACTTTGTTTCAACTTCCCCCAGAATCCATTCAAACGCTTCGGCGGAGAGTCGGAACTCATCAGCGACTCTTCGAGAGCACAACGTGGATCTAGTAAAGGGGGGTAAAATGTTTAATTATACAGAGTTCAATTATATCCTACGCAATCAAACTTTTTATTAGCATGGGACCATATGCCATCATTTTGATAAACAAGATAAATTTCTTAATATTTAAGTATCCATATCGCCATTCTTTCATTAAAGGCCTCACCGCTTCTTCCATAAACCTTTTGTGTTTTCCTTTTAAAAATCAGTAAAAGTGCGGCAATCAAAAGTGACGCCTTTCAAAAATCAATATGGCCTTTTTTATCTGTATTAAAAATAGTTCCACCCCAATCGTTAAACTTAGGTGTTAGTTTAAACATCAATATATCCGCACCTCAGATGAACGTTGAAGAGCAGAGTGGCGTTGCTCTGCGCCTCCTTGCTCAGTCGATCCTCCCCGCACACGATGACGAGCTTCTTGCTGAGATCCCGGACTCCCTCGATCACTCGGAGCGGGTTGAGGTTGGCGGGACCTCTCAGGTCGATGTGGAAGATCTTTTGCGCGTTCCAGATCAATCGGCCCAAATTGACAGGTAATACGACCTGTTAAAAGAATTAGCTTGTAATGTGAACAATTGAGGTCTGTGATGTCACAAAACATGGTTCGCACACAGAATTTTTAACTTTTTACTCATTTGTGATGGTTGTTGACAGAATTTAGAGGTTAAATAACAACTGTGGTAAAATCTTAAACATTGCAAGAGATGTGAATATCCGATGTTAAGTGCGGGGTTTTCTGACAATTGGTGTGTTTTAGTGCCCCATATGTTTAACAATCCCCAAAAGACAAAGGGATAAACAAAAAGCTGCTGTTTTATAGCACTCATAAAAGTTGTTACACTAAAACTTAATTTTTAAAAAAGGCTATGTGAGAGATCTGCCCAACCTACGGAATTAAAAAAATTATGTGACTAAAAATTATTACCCTTCCTTCTCCTAACACTTGGTAAAACTATACCTTGCTGTCCCCAGTTGGGAAAATGGCTCGAATATTTTCCCTGTCTTGCTGTAGCTGGTCGAACTCGCCATCGAGCTCCTGTTGGATGGAGACGTCGGTCTGGATCATTCGGACGATATCCTCGTTCAAACAGCGACGCATGTATCGCTCCTTCGTGTAGTCGAATCGGAATTTCTGGTGGCAATGAATAAATCGATTAGACGTGATTTGCAAATAAATCAACTACAAACCAAGATGTGATAGGATATTTGGGTTTTTTCATGCGAATAGAGCGGTATTACAACAGTTGGATTACTTAGCCGCCACCGTCGGGTTACCAGAGCTATTGCATTGTGCTATATATTTTTAATAGTCCTTACAAACCACTATTTTAATGGGTTTAGTGAATATCCGCGAAGTCCATTGACCTTTTGCGTTTTCCAATTAATACAGCTATAACCCGGACAATCCAACCCTATATTTTTTCTTACTTTATCGAAGGTTTTGTGGCTCGGTTTAAGCGTGGCGAGGTTCTGGAACTCCACCTTTTCCCCAGCTAAACCATCTTCCCCGTAGCATAGCTGGATCATGTAATCGTTGCATTGTCGTATCGTGCCGTCGTATCGAACCATAACTGCTTCCATGGCTTTCACCAGTCGACGCTGGATGTAACCTGGCAAGATCGACATGTTATTAAATATCGGAGACAAATAACGCATTGGGGTTAAAGAAATTAAAAATATTGGTTATAGCAATAAAAAAACATGTAGATTGGCAAATGAGGTTTTGGGTAATTTGAAAACATTAAAACCCTGACTATCAGGCGCTATCAAAATGAACTAATAAACATTACATATTTGAGTTGGTAAAAGACTTGTTGTCACTAACAATAAACTGTATATGATCACATAATCCTTCAATTGACAGCAACAAAAACACACAAAACACAATGCATTATTTTAAATGTTCATCATGAGTCGTACCAGTTTCGGCAGTTTTGACAGCAGTATCGATGAGACCCTCTCTACCTCCCATGGCATGGAAGTAAAACTCGGTTGGGGTCAACCCAGCAAGGTACGAGTTCTCCACAAACCCACGAGCTTCTGGACCATAATCATCCTGGGATATGGTGGTTTTATGATAAGAAATTGGTGTTTTATGGTTTTAATTTCATCACTTTTTATCTGGTGTTTTATTATTTTGTAATTGATTTTAAGAAAAAAAACACGATTTTTCTTTTAAAAACTATAAAATAATTACTAATTAGTTAGTAATACATAGCCTCACCCACACATGGTAGTAAAATAATGATAATCATAGACTGGATACAGATAAGTGTGCACAACTAACCTTAAT
>CH001736.1:610417-629707 GCA_000149265.1 Ciona savignyi | reverse complement strand
ACCTTGATAAAATGGGGCAGCGTTCGGTGACGAAACCCAAACGGGATCCGCTTTCCTTCCACGTTCTGTTGACCCACAACAGCAATAACCTGGGTAAAAGTACATTTTTTAATAACCTGGGTAAAAGTACATTTTTTAATAACCTGGGTAAAAGTACATTTTTTAATCACCTGGGTAAAAGTACATTTTTTATTAACCTGGGTAAAAGTACATTTTTTAATAACCTGGGTAAAAGTACATTTTTTATTAACCTGGGTAAAAGCAATAACCTCAGTAAAAGTACATTTGGAAAATGCATTGAGTTTTAATTTTTATTTAAGCCTGAAAGGTAAAATTGATTGTTTAGGGTTGAAGTTAGAGTTGCTTTAATATTTGTCATTGTAAATCCAAATTAATATTTACCAAAATCTAAATTAAATCAGAGAAAAGACGACATTGTAATCCACTTATATGTTAGTAGAAGTTTCGCTATGCACATAAAAACCTGGGAGATGTTAATTTTGGACCCTTTAGAGCCAGCCACCACCATAGCTTTAAAGTTGTTGAAGTCTGATAAACTCTTCTGAGCAGATGAACCAGTTTTGTCACGGGCATCGTTCAGAATCCTGTTAATCATAATCTATATTTTTGATTGCTGCATTTTATGTATGTAATAAGCTGATTTCTATATAAAGTCAACTCAATATTTGAAAACTAATAACACAATGGCCAAATTATTTAATAATGACAAATTTAATTTTATACAATATACATAAAAGAGCGTTGCCCGGACTATACATTGTATACAATATACATCGTTATATAAGCTGTACGGAAATCCATAGTGAAGGAAACATCCTGCTTAATGTTGCAAACCATGGCTAGTCAGTGTATATTACAGGGAATAAGCAGTTACCTGTTGACTTGATTTTCAAATGTCTGCCGCAGAGTATTACCAGGAGTGGGTTGTAAATCTTCTTTGTGAGCTTTCTCTATAACCTGGTTGAATTTAATTAGAACTAATGAGGCAGTGCGCCATAAATATTAAGCTTTAAAAAGGTGTTTTTAGATTATTCTCCAACTTCTTTCTACTAATTATTTGGTTATATTGTTAACATTTTTGTAACTTTATCCCAGCAGTTGTGCAAATATTATTTAATTCTTGCCAGATGATTTAAAACACTGCAAACAAATAGAAGGAACTATGGACCCAAGTATGTGCTGTAAACTCTGCATTACTGAGTACTAAAAAAGGGATATGTAGTTCGATTCCCTACACTTGCTACTTTACTGAGCTGTTCCAAAAGCACATCATTTAAATTCATCCCACATACAACCCATGCAAACTTTATTTTTCTCTTGTTATTTTCCGCAGGTTGTGTTACAACACAGGGAATAGTCACATTAGCGCTTGCCCATCCTTGTATACTGCAGTGTCTTGCACACAACACAGACATGCGGAAATCCATTTCAATCCTGCTCACCTCTATGACTTCCTGCTTTGCTTTCCTGATCTGGTTTTGAATATCTTGGTAGGTCTGTGCATCGGCAATAGTATCTCCGATACCGATGGAATGTCCCTCAATCATCAACCAATTGTTCACCACAGTCTGTGGGTGGAGTTGTTAATTTACATAAACATGAGTAAAAACAAACATCACAGTCATTGTATATTACAAAAAAATCAGCTTGAATGACTTGCATCTTTTAAAAAAAGAATTTTCTATAATACTGTGCAAAGTTGAAGGAGGGTTTCTAAAAACATTGTTTTATGTGTATATACTTTTTACAAGCTAAATTTAAGAGTGCAAGAGATGCAAACTGCACCTTTATAATTTTACCTTGTCACTACTAATGTGGGTCAAAAATGTTGCTTAATAGTACTACAGAGCCAAAATTTCAAGTGAATATCAATTGAAATAACTGCATCAAGAGTCATTTTACCAGGATGATATCATTTTGCAATGATGGCAAATCAACAAGTAGGTTAGTAATGTGGCCCATATAAAGCCCCACTGGCGATGTTTACAGCTCACAACCTCATTATACCCCTTTCCCCCACCCCCACCTGTATATTGCTGTAGAACTCTCGGCACACATCAGCAGATTTCTCGAGTGCAACCACGTGACATAGAGATCCCGCAGACGTACCCAGCGACTTCTTACATATTATTCCACTCAGCAAGATACCGTTCTCCACCAGCACCTGGGAAGGTAACAAGTTTTTAAATAAATCATTTTACTAAAGGTTTTGCAGCATTTTTTTAATTATTATCACAGTGGGAAACTTATTCTTACAGTTCTAACATGCAACCCATATGCAAAGACATTCTCATGATTTTTTAGAATATAAACAAATGTCATTTTGTTCTACTATGAGCATATATACCCGCACGAATAGTTACACAAAGTGGGTTGGATCACTGAGCTCGCATTTACAATACAACAGTATAGGCGGGTCCACGGTAGCGCAAGGACCAGGTATCTAGCACATAGAAGGGCCGATACACCAGCGTCAAAGAGCTACCTCGTATTGCTTAACATTTTGTTGCATTCTACAGTTAAAAGCCTTAATAATGTACATACCCTTGTATCCCCGGGTGAGATGTGCTTATAAGGTCCAGTGTCCTCCCCATCAGGATGGGTGCTGTGGTTCCGGATGCAGTTTATCCCAGGGGGGATGATGAGCGAGAAGATCTGCTTCCCCGTCCAGAGAGGCTTGGGTTTGAGGATCGCAGGTTGGGGGAGGTACCCGTCCCAATCACCCAGGTACATTAACAGGTTCATGAAGTCGGCCTAAAGTAGATTCAGTGTAAACTAAATGTTTAAATAAAGTTCGGAATGTAAACTACACATATGCCTTCCAAAATGCACAATTACATGCTCTACTTTTTATTTGGGGTGTAAACTACATCTATGCCTTTCAAAATGCACAATTACATGCCCCACTTTTTATTTGGGGTGTAAACTACATCTATGCCTTTCAAAATGCACAATTACATGGCCCACTTTTTATTTGGGGTGTAAACTACATCTATGCCTTTCAAAATGCACAATTACATGCCCCACTTTTTATTTGGGGTGTAAACTACATGTATGCCTTCCAAAATGCACAACTATATGCTCTACTTTTTATTTGGGGTAAAACTCCACCAAATTTTAAACCGGATTATTTCACACCAACCTTTTCAATGAAGGAATCCCGCTTGGTCATTTTGCGGACGGCGGTCAGTGTGTCCTGCACAATTCCCATGACCGGCCGATTGCTCTGTGGAGTGATGATCATCCGGTTCACCATGGCGAGTTGGAGGATCTCGGCTCTCGTTTCCATGGTTTGCGGGACGTGCATGTTCATCTCGTCTCCATCGAAATCAGCGTTGTACGGCGTCGTTACCGATAAATTCATTCTGGAAAAGGAATTCTTGTTTTACATTTGTTGCAATTATTTTGTTTTTTAGTTTAATTGGTTCGTTTATTGCAATGTTCATAGAAATGATTCCATTTGATCCCTTGAAGGTAAAACATGTATATTGCGTGTGTATCTAGAATATTAGTAAAAAGTGAATGCATATCTAAATCACCAGCATTTATAATGAGTAGGTATGTACAATACACCACAACTTAACATAGCATATAAAATAAGATAAAACATAATTTTGTTCACTACACACTCACCTAAAAGTAGACCAGGGCAGAACTCTGACTTTATGTCCCATCATGGACATCTTGTGCAGAGTGGGCTGTCGGTTGAACACAATCACGTCGCCATCTTTTATGTGCCGCTCAACCTGGTAACATAAAATTTATTTTATAGGAAATTACTTTATTAAATATCAGCTACTTAAGATAAAATCATGTTCTCCAGTGATAAATGCAAATATATACTTATAGTAATGCTTAATTGAATTTATGTCTGATTGAGACGGTGCATGGCCTTATAAACCACATCCAGCATGTATTCTTAGTACTAAATGCTTAAAAACATCATCCTCGAGCCTCACCTTGTAGCCCACTTGAAGATGAAGATCGGAGGGTTTGGGGTGATACCGGAGGTCGATACGATCCCCACCGTCTCGGATGATGTATTTCGCCCCGGGGTACTGGTTGTTCCCCCGTCGAACAAGTTCCTGCATCCGATCGATGTTGAATGGGGTGACGATCTCGGGGTACGTCAGGTTGCATGCGATGGAGCGTGGCACACCAACCTTGATGGGAGAATGACGATTAAATGGGTACTTAGAGGGTGATGCTGTTTGGAGAAAATCTATTTCTCACAACTACAACAAAATGCAAAAATTGTTGTTGATGGGTGAATAACGATTAAATGGGTAAGTAGAGAGTGATGCTGTTTGGACAACATCTAGGTTACAGGACCAAAAATCAGCGCAAGTAATTATTGCGTGATGCACACCGCGACTAAGAATTGACTCTTGCATATAAAAAACTAATTACCGTTTACCACAACCATTTTCTATTCAACTGGTGTATGCCATTTTTATTATACACATGGTGCGTCTGAATACTGAAGTCTATAATACTCGTAAGCGTAAGCATCATATGTCAGATTGTTATAATACCAGATTTAAACATTTGTTATGTCATACAAACCCCCGTTGCAAGCCATATTTACTCCCATTACTCACAGGAGCTTACACACGCGAGTGAATTCTTACTCGCCCAAAATTAGATGGATTTTTGGCCCTGCAAGCCGCAAAAAATTACAAATTATTTGTTGTTGCCCCATCACACATTACACAAATACACATAATAAACAACAAATAAGAATTCTTTCATCTTACCTCATCAATTTTAAGATTGGGGTCGGGGGTAATGACGGTACGAGCGGAGAAGTCCACCCGCTTACCCATCAAGTTCCCTCTTATCCTACCCTCCTTTGCTTTCAGACGCTGTTTGATCGATTTCAAAGGGCGACCGGATTTTTGCAACGCCTGGGTTGAAAGATTGTGTATTAGATTCGTAAGCAGTTGCTTTTTCACTGAACATTTATTTTGCAGTAGTTTTGGTAACAAAATGATGGGCAGATGAAATATGTGCATGAGCTACCACGTGCTCAGTTAGCATTAACTTAAAAAACTATCAAAACATTTGTCCATTAAATTTTTCGCAAAAAATACAAGAACACAATTACCTTGGGAACTCCAGGCATATCGTTATCACACAGTGTAGCAACATGGTACTGTAGTAACTTCACATCTTCTAATATAATATGGGAGGCAGTTCCGTTTTGTTCATTTCGTTTTAACTGTTGGTTGGCTTTAATAATGTCAGCCAACTTGTGCGTTAAATCGTCCTGTGGAGTTCGAAAAAAAAAGTTTTAATTAATTTTAATTTTTTTTGTGAATACTTTTAGAGGGTTAACAAAGTAACAAAAATGGGTCAACTAAATTTTTCTTGTATATCTTGAAAGAAGTCCATTATTTTACCGCCTTTATCTTTTTAATCCAAGTATAAAAAAAGGGTTGGAATTTGTAGGAATCTTGACTGACCTGACTCCTCGCACTGGTGCCCCCCATAGTGACTGATGGACGCACACACAGTGGGGGAACAGGTATCACGGTGTTAATCATCCATTCGGGACGAGCAAACCTTGGGTCCATGCCGAGGATGTCAGATTCCTCGTCGGAGATTCTCTGTGGGGGTAACGATGGATCTTTATTGGGGATTTAAGTTTTAGTGGTGTTATTCAAGACACTCAAATTTTAATATTTTCACTTTTTTTAGTATGCAAAGTTGCACACTATTAAAAAGATAGGTCACAGTATTTAACAAGTTTTTTTGTTGAAAATCCTTGATTTTAAAAAGGTAAAGCATAAATGGCAAATGAAATTTTAAACCAATAGGCCTACTTGAAAAAAACACAATTTTAACTGGATCTGGATACAAACAGGTTTAACAGCAGATTTGATATAAAACCTTAAATATCTCATGAACACGCTCAGCTGAGACAACGATCTTCTTCTCCTGCGAATCCTCGTTGACGTGTTTCCACTCGGCAACCAGTTCCATCCCGTTTCGTCGGATCTTTGGTTGGTAACGACCACAGCCACCATGCCCCACTCTGTGTAAAGTTTAAGGGGGGTGAATTTTGGGGGTCGAATGATATTCGACAGTATATTTCAGGATGAATCGAAATAGATCAGTATTTTGGATTGTAATTATATATTATGTACAGTGCTGGAATTGGACACACGTGTATATTTATTTTGTGCTTTGCAATACTTAATCATTTAGTAAACCATAATTTGCAATACCAGTAGTAAATCACAAGATAAACCAAGGGTTTATATTATAATAACATTGGTATCAGTAGTTTCTTCCCGTTGCTATCCAGTCCCACTCACTTCCTCGGTTCATCTTCATCACGCTGTTGAACATCGAAGGTGTTGTCCATCTCCTCCCCTCCCTCGCAGATGTTCTTCCCTTTGCACAACTCGTACACATGCGCGAGTCTCTTCCTCGGCTGACCCTTCGATTTCGCCATGATTTGACGGATTTTGGGGTTTCCCTGGAAAATTAAGCAAGGGTAAGTCAATTTATAAGGTGATTCAGCCAATAAGCCGATATTTGGGTAATTGTTTAGTTAACCAATTATAAATGAAAGAACCCATTCAACGTTGAAAAATATATAGTCTAACGTCTTTTTATTACATAAAAATGCACACACAGTCCATTAGTTATACCTAAACACATTATCCTTATTTTTCCTTGTTTTTTTCTCACTCATTGTATATTTATAATTTACACCACACACATGGGCGCCGACTTCCGCCGTTGCGCCGTTGCGGCGCAACGTTGTAAATTCGCTGCAATGTCTGTTTTATAATTACGCAAAAAATTCCCTGCGCATTTAAATAATTATCACATTAAATCGTCTAACCGCAGCGCCGCTTTTCCAGCGGTGTTTATTGCTTTGATCGGCGGTTTGACCTAGGGTTACGTTGACCTAGATTCAATACAGGACCACTGACGCACTCCCCATGTTCTTCCCATTACTAAGTATTAGCTAGAAGAGAACAGTAGGCTAACATCGGTTAACGGTTACCGGGTTTTTTCTTTGATCAGTTAACCGTTTTAAGAATCTGGGTTCTTGCACAGCCCTCGCAGACACATAAAAAATTGGTATATTCTTTCCGTATTGTTGACGCTGAGCTGCGTATTAACGACCATGCAATATTTCAGCGGGGGAAGTAGTTAGATTAAACACTTAAACTCCCGACTTAATATTTTAGCTTTGTAAATCGTTAGTATCCTAGTTCTATCCTAGTTAGTTCGAGGCATAGGGCCGATTGTGACGTCATAAAATTTCGCGCAACGGTAACATTTTACTGAACTCGCCGCCTATGACCACACACCTTTTCCACAAGTAGCCTCGAGCAGTAGTAGCACACACAACGAAGTATTTTGATGGTTTTTGTAAGAAATCCAACATGAAACACGGGTCGTGCAAGTTCAATATGTCCGAAGTGTCCGGGACAGTCGGTCATGTTGCTGGCGCAAGTCTGACACCTGAAACGAACAGATATCATTATTGAACATAGCGGTGTGCACTGAAGGCATGGGTAAAATATGAATTAAAAATTAATTGAAAAGTACATACAATACAATTTTTATTTTTTGTTTCTTTCGCTGCAGCGTTTACCACCAACAATTTGAAAAATACCAAAATAAATATGGCGTTAACTGAAAATTAAACAATTAATAAAAAACTGTGGCAAGATACTACAGCAAAACAGGAAGGCACCAAAAAAAACATAAGTTATCCAGTTTGGTGCCTCAAATAAAAAAAAATTTACATGCAGCATGGCAGAAAAACATGATACAAAAATATTGTTGCATGGATATATCAAATATACACTTAAGTCATTAAGTAAACACTGCACCTGGACATTCTATCAACCACGCCTTGACGGGGATCCATCAGACCCAACATCTTGGGTCTTCCCCCTTCCGTCACCTCAGGGTACTGAACCCCACCCTCCGTCACCGACATTCGTTTCTATTCAACATAGAATTGATTAAAGTCAGTAGAGGCCATGTGTATCATAAATCATTTCCAAACAGATAAACCTATTAATGTAAACGTGTATATCTTTATACTGGTTGTAAGATGCAATCATATGACCCATGCATACAATGACAGTTAAATTAAAAACCATTAATTGAAAGACATTGATTGCATAAACATCTAAACTTAACAAACTGTATGCAGGCATGAAATATTGGTTGATAATCATGGATAAAGATAAAAGGTAACTCAATCATTTCTCATTGTATGAAGTGCATTCATAAATAACAGGAAGGGTTACATTTTTGGATGGGAGCAGTGAAAAATCCACTTTGTAACCAAGAAATTGGGCGGAAATCACTTTACCACAGTTGTTTAAAACACATTGCATTGCCAAATTTTGTTTATTCTGTATTAGGAATTGTATTTAACGAATTCATTATTTATGTAAAGGTAATATGACATTTTTAGTGTAATAATTACTCAAATATATTTATTAGATGTTAAGTTATAACAAAAAAGACCTTTTGTTAACAGATAAACGAAATGTGCATAATATCCGTTTTTCAAATGTTTGTTATATTTATTTAAAGTTTATTTAATGATATTGTACATAAGCTGTAGGGAAAACATATTTGAAAAGTGAACGTACAATTTCATCTGGGCTGAGGATTCCAAACTGAACTCGTTTAACAAGTTTTAGATCCACACTAGATTCTGTGAGTGCCATGGTTTTGTTTCAACACGTGTCCGCTCGCTTCGCGCGCTGCGCTCAAATGCGCTTCTTCTTTCGGTGGCGGTTCGTTTATATACGTGTCGGACACGTGACGTAACCAGGAGGAGAAACCTTTCGATTTCGCTCAACAATGGCGTCTTTTAGGGGTTTTCAGGAGTTTACAGAAAATCAAACAGTCTTAACTGTCTCCAGGCGCTATAAAAATAATAATATCGTTTTGTACAATTTCTGGGGTTTATTAAAATAATTAAACATTACAGCTCAATAGACACCACTTGCGCAGATCTGCTTCTTTTAGAGCAGCTAACGCTGGACTGCCACTGGGGCTACTAAACCATTGGAGGCATGTTCTCGGTATTTATAACCACTGGTATAGGCGGAGCGTTCTAGTTGGATGAATTTTGCACAACCAAATATGGAACAACGAGTCTGACGTCAGTACGCTGCAATTGGCCAGTATTTTTTAAAGATTGACATCTAAGCTATAGAAGAGAAAAATAAAAAAGGTAAATGTCGAAATCGAGAGAAATCAGCGAGTGACGATTCTCTTCTTCGAGCAAGTAAGCGCGAGGCTAGGAAGGCGAGAAAGACTATGCCTGTAAAGATTTTAAAACGAAATTTAGTTTCAGAATGCACTATATTTGCGAGCTTTATTCTCTAAAGTTTTTGTCGATTTTAAAAACGTAATTATATCAAAATGTAGCGCACATTCCAAGCTAAATTTTAATATAAGTTGTGTATTGCATAAGGTTGGTTTTGATATAATATAAAACGCGTCAAAGTATACATACATAACGGCCTTCTGCTTGCTGTCAGACATGTCCGCCATTGAAATATCGCCATCTTGAACAAAGACTGCACTTTCGCGCAGACCACTGTTCGAACATCTTATTTTTTACGTGTTCGAAACCTTTAAAACAGTTAAAATTAATCTCTATTAAAATTTAACTTCTGTTTTAAATTACTTCTTATTTCAGGTTAATTAAGCTATTCGGTTAAATTTACCTTTAAATTTGTATTTTCGGCTGTCTTTACTGTATTTAAAATGGACTGACAAATGTGCATTTTATGGCACAAGCTTAACGCCAAACAATGGTTAGTACTTTTGACAACTAGTTGTGTTGTATCTAAAAACAACTGATGTTTTTTCCATTTCAGATTCATTTTTATTGTTAAAATCTTGATATTCTTGAAAACGTGAAGGAAGTAATAGCCTAGACTTGCTGAAATTAATCAAATTGTCGATTTGTTATCGCCTTTGTTAAAATAATAAATACACTCAAGAGGATTTTTGTGCTTCATTTTATTGCTTTTTGAATCAGCAGTTTTAGTTCAATGTAACATTAAAAAAACACTAAGCATTATTCAGCCAAGGGACAGTAATGGGGTGGGTGTACTTTTAAAACAAAAAAGTGTATATAGTATGGTACCATCAAATTTCCATAGCAAAATAGAAGAGCTTTGACATTTGGCAGATTTGGTAACATATCTGACATTTTAAAGAAAATGGCAAACAATAGGTGTGAAGCCATTGGGTAAGGCGTAAATATAGCTAAAACTAAAGTGAAAAAACTAAATAATGCCATGGCTTGCCATTGGGATCCAACCGCAGTGTATAATTGGATAAAAAAAAGCTGCAGAACAGTTAATACTTTAATAATTGAAAAGAGATTTAAATGTACAAAATAATAAAACTACAACAAAGAATTGAATTGTGCTTATCTATGCACTACTGCATTAAGCGTGGAGTGGCCTAAAAATGTTCGTGGCGTTAGTTTTGAAGTACTAGTGGGTGATCGCATTGTATTATCCAACTCAATAAGTCGTTTTTCGAGAACACCATGCGTATCATGCAGTGTTTTTGTGTCGTTTGACTGCCAGCAATCTTCATATTTTGTCACATCTGATGTCGGTGATTGGGCAGTAGGTGATGCTCCTTCATCGGATTGTCGTGGCCGCTTAATATTCGGAGTCATGCCGACACTGCGGAACCCTAGTTGGACAATAAAATGTTTAGGTAAAGGGCAGTGATATTACAGTACTATGTAGGAAAATGGATTAAGCACGTTATATAGAAGAGCATGTTTTATCCACGTGGATGGAAAAACGCGAGAGGCGTTAACACACAGATAATTTTCAGAATACTGCAGGATTACTGTACTGTATTAATTACTTCATGAATATTAGTCCACTGAGTTTATGCAAAATCCTGTAAATTCCCTGCCAAGGTCTTGCTTTATTATATGCAAGACTAACTAAATCTAGTAATTTTGAAACCAAGCACTTAAAAACTGTATTTGACTTAAAAAGTAATATTTTAGTTTTAAAACCAACTAACAACTAAGCACTTGACTGTTCTTGCCGACTTGCTTTCAGTCCTGACTGTGATGTGTCTGTCACCCTCTCCATAACTGTTCAGCTGAATAATCAATATAACTGGTTGAATTATTGGCTAAACTTACAGCCGGTTTGGGTCCAGCAATAGTGCTTTGGCCAGGTTGCTGAATGGTTAGGGACTAAAATGGGCATTTGTAAGTTGTGTGCGACCATGGTGCTTAACGAACATTTCTTGAAACATGAATATCCTATCCTATCCTTGAACCGAGTAGAATTCAATGAATGCATTGAAATAACAGCAGTATGTACACAATGCACTAGTAGACTCGGTAACCGGCACATGGGCAAGCAATATACTTTGGTATCAAAAAATG
The DNA here is from genome assembly GCA_000149265.1 of Ciona savignyi. Lineage (NCBI taxonomy): Eukaryota > Metazoa > Chordata > Ascidiacea > Phlebobranchia > Cionidae > Ciona > Ciona savignyi. Next base: position 618,255 of record CH001736.1, on the reverse strand, counting down.
GACCAGGTTTAGATTTACAAATACGAATATTGGTCGGCCTGTTTGCCACAAAACCGGGTTCCTTACTAAATCATGGCACCCAAATCAGTTTGGATGCCTACCTCAAAGAATTAAAATTGGAAAGCAAAATTATAAAATGGGCAAGCTTACTTAATGCTTTATACAATTCCCGTCTCATTTTCAGCGTGAACTTGTTAACAAGGCACAGTGCAGTAACAGCAGCAAAACCAACGTTGCAACCAAATATAATATAGAAGTTCCCAAGCCAAGAGAACTTGCCATAATTGCCTTGTAATTCAAATATAGTGATGCCTGAAATAGGGTGGATAAATTTAGAGAGTATCTAGAAAATCTGTACCTGTACGTCTCTATATAGGTGGGAAAATAAGATTGGTTAGTTTTCCATTATGTCCCGGTGCCAGATGTGGAAAAATTTGAGTCCTTGGTGGGCCCAAATATTACATAATTAGTATTCAATATCTTAACCACATATTTATTCAATAATGCAAGGGCAAACATTTGGTTAGATACAGTGTAGGGGCCGCTTAAAATCCCTTTACGGGACATACCCGGCCCACAGGCACTATGTTGCCCATGCCTGGTTTATATGAATGATATAGACAGGGCTTTTTTGTTGGGTTTTAATTAATGTATGGTAAATGCCCTTTACAAATCCAAAAGCACATTGGCTTTTGATTTTGCAGCGTTTCGATACCTGTACCACACAGAAGTGAGCCAGTTTCTTGCCACATAAATAAACTTTGGTCAGAATATAGTGAAGTTATGATGGGACAGTCTTTGCCACCGTAAATATTAACTAAACATGAAGGTAAGGTAGCGTAGGTATGTAAATATACCTCGTTATTCACTTACCCAAAACTCTGGATAAAACTGGCAAGGAGGAGCTTAATAGCTGCACAAGTAGACAGTTGAGAATGATTTTTGTTATCGTTGTGTTAAACTGCTGTGGTTTAATTAATCGGAAAACTGGCAAATTGTACAGACCAACCACTGATGCCAGCATTAGATAGAGTACAATAGAAACCTCAACCACAGTGCCGAATATACCAAAAGGGGAGAGTGATATTGCACCCAAGGCATGTAAATGTTGAGTTTCGGAACTTTCCGGGCTTTCTACTGGCATAGCTTCAGTTGTTGCCCAAAATTGCCACCACCAGTAAACTTTTTCTTTATTTTTTTCTTCTTTTTTAGCCTTTTCACAGGTATTTGGTCGATAAATGTTCCTGTAATGTTAAGTAAATTGTTGAAAAGATGAAAAATGACATTTTACAATTCGATTATTAAAACAAAAATTTTGCCTAACAATGCTTACAAATAAATATCGGGTTTTGTTAATAAAACCAAAACAGTGGATTTTGCAGTTTTGTTAATAAATAAAACCAAACAAAGCACTGGAGATAAAAAAAATAACGCACAATTTTTAATTTGCTACATAAAAAAGGATTAGAAAAATCATGTCACAAAGAAACATATGGATATTGCTTAAAACCTGTAATCCTTGCCAAAATCTTCCCTAGAAGTGCTTGGATGAAGTTCTTCATCCCCAACAAACACCAGCTTTAAAATATGGAAGGACACCTGTCAATGGGGTAAGACAATTATAAGATATTCGGCGAATATTGCGAATATTATTCGCGTTATATCTCAATGAATGGAATAATGCAAGGGGTGTTTACATAGTCAATCGTCATAATACCTCGTAGTCAGATTACTATAGTTATTTCATTGAACTGAATATAGTTTAGTTTTAGTTTAATGTATTTATCCACTGGGTTCAGGCACTTTAGGCCATGGTATGTAACAACTGTTTCTATTTTATAAGATAATAGCGCAGACGAAAAAAACATGCAGGTGCTAGAAAAATTGGTTCAGTAAGGATTAGTTTGTTTGCACCTGTAAATCGTTATGTCAATGAAGATAGATTGAAATACCACAGATAGCAGCTTACATTAAGTTGTTTAAAATAATTTTAATTAAAATGACAAGTAGGTGTTAAAAATTAATTATTCTTTAACAAAACGTCTTCTTCTTTAACAAAATTTACCCACCATGCATAATGCTAGGCCAGTTAGCGCTAGCAATAATATCATTGCCAGTGGGTAACCAACATTTCTTTCCAACGCAGATGCCCTTTTTCTTCGTTCCAGTTTTAACCGGCTTTTTCTGGTTGCTTCAAAGTCGTTGCGCAAATCCTGCCTCTCCTGCACACTTAATTTGGCAATGTAGGATTCAGATTTCAATTTTCTTTGTAAAGATTCCTAAGATTGGAAAGTGGTATTAATTTTTTCAGGAATAATTTTACCTGTACATGTTACACCATAAAAGACAACATTAACTAGGCAAATCGACATTAATATGCAAAATATATTTTGCACTGGCTGTCTGACAAACGGATTCCCGCAATAAATATTCAACTTACTTAAACAGTTTTCCTTTTTTAGCTGCCCAAAAAGTCATTTATGATTTCACTCCAATTAAAATACTATTTAACTCAAAAATTAAAATACTATGAAAATACTATTCCACTCACAAAAAAGTTTTTTAGATTTTAACCCCTTTTTTACCTGCATATATTTGTCCCATTATTTTTTTAAATCTTAAGTTCATTACCAATTTCGAATCGGTAATAGAATTCAGGGCTGTAACTAAAATGTAAATATCTCACCTCTTCAAATTTTTCTGCTGCGATCCGGTTATCGTTGTTTTCAAAGATTTTCGGTTTGACCAGCAGATGTCCCACCGCATCAAATATGGTGGTGAAACCGAGAGGCGCGCAAGTCACCACAATCAACATGGTGCATAGGCACAACAGGAATGAATACAGGTAGTGTACACAGTAGCCGCTTACTGTCATCAAAATTTCCTGCAATATCATATTAGGAGCATAATCTTAAGCATACATATTGAAACTTTAAATTTGAACGCATGCAAAATAAAATATGTATTAGATAGGTCAGGCTATTATGAAAATGACAGAGTAGTATCTCCTCTGACCATACACACTGGCATCCTGTACTTAAAGCTGTTGCATTTATTCAAACATCCAGTTTAGATCAGTGCTTTACAATGGACTGTGTTGCACTCGGTGTATATATATTATTTAAATACAAGGACTGCCACAAACACATCATTTATAACTTAACAAAATCAGGGCTATTAAACAGTTATAACCTTAATTATGCAATATACACAAGTGCTCATTACAGGTACAACTTGTTAACAGGCTGATTGCGTAACCTAATTACATAGATATATTAAGATATATGACCTAATAAGTTTTAAAAGTCAAAAACTTAAAATTGATTAAGAATCACTAACACTAATCAATGGGGGGTGGATTGCTACTCAAAAGAATACTTGGCCGTCCCTATAAACAAAGGGATAATAATCATAACAATACAGACACAATATGAGCTTTCATACATGCTGCCCCACAATTAGATTCACCAGCGTTTCTTTTCAGATGACTAGTTAAGTATTTAGACTAGTATTTTCACAGCTCCAAATCCATTATAACTGTCAGTCTGTCATCACTCATATAAACATCACACGTTACACAGTTGGATTAGCACATTGATCTAACACAACAAGACAACTCTTTCTGCTTACCCTGAGAACAGTTGTTTAAAAATGAAATGTTATACATATTTTATCTTTAACTAATTAACTTTGTTTGCAGGGAATAAAAAAAATAAAATAAAATTACAGTAAATACCCATACTTTTAAATAACAATCTAAGGAGATCAATTCACCATTCACCATATGCTCAGTTTTGGTTAAGGAAGCTTAATCCTTACCAGTGCCGAGTTGTCATGGTCAAAGAATGCTAAAGCCAATACAGCCATGCCTAGCACCAACACAGCCAGAAGTACTAGCACCGTTATAGTTTCGTACACTCTTGACATCAATCCCCTTTTCTGGCCGGAAAAGCCCTCAGATTCAGTGAAGAAATAAGAAAATGGAAGCAAGGCGAAGAGAGAGGCGTTGCTTAGTACAAAAGTCCACTGCCAGAAAGCTAAAAATATAAGATGATAAATTATATATTTGAAAAGTGCTGTTAAACAAACATATACTAATACTTTTTATTCAAATTATGGCGTTATAAGGCTTTATAATACAGTAATTGATCACATTGGCTTAACATGATACATACTATGTACATTACTTTAAATGTCTCACTTTGATACAGCAGCATCTGCATTATGACAAATCTACTATTTTTGTATTGCATAAAGCAATTTTTAAGCAGTACACATTTATACATAAAACATGAGACACTCGTACTGCCAATTGTTCATTACCCAGAATGGTTGTACTGAAGTCATACATGCATTTGTCATATTACTGTTATCAGTCCATTCATGGTTATTTATCAAAATATATTTATCAAGATAAATAACCTAGATGATAAACTTTTAACATGGCTAGTCACTCACATTGTAAAAACTACAAAACAATGTTAAAAAATGTATCCTGCTTACTGTGAATAAGTGCACCATTGAGCCACTGTACCCAATAACTTTCTGGGTAAAGATGGACAACTTCATTGCTAATCATTGACATTGGAAGCATGAGGATTGAACTTAAAGATACAGCGAGCGAAAATGTGCACAGATAAAATGAAATTCTGTGGATACAACAAAAATATGTTTAATATATTACACCTTTTTTGTATTTGTTACAGTGTGATAGCCAGGCTATAAAAGGAATGATATGTTTAAATACAAGCAAAGGAAAGAATATATATATTTATATATATTATTTTACACAGCAGAAATAATTTGAAACACTTTTCTTGTTTTTTATAATAAATAGATTGTTGTTTTACAATCCACTAATCATATTTAATTAATTTTTAATTTTCAAATACTGCGTACTGGTACCTAAACCACACAATTTAACAATTAGCCAAGAAACGAACCGGAAAGCTTTAGCATCTTCATCACCCCCGTACAAACCATCTCTCTCCTTTTTGTGGTGGAACCTTACAATGATGAGGTAGGATATCATGTACAATATAATGAACGTTAACAGGACAATGATGTTTTCTCGGATCTGAGGAAAAAATGGACATGATAAGCATGTTAATATTTTTAGTTGGATAAGAACTGGATTTAAATTCATAATAAAGATTAAAATTTACCAATAAAATACCACATAAATATAGTAATTTAAAAAAAAAACTACTCTAATCCTACACCCTTTAAGAATTTGTACTTCAAATAGGAAAATCTTACTGTTAACATGCCAATCTGACTGTAAATGTGGTAGAAAAATGGTAAAGCGATACCAGGATAAGCAATACTCATCAATGTATGCTTCATATCGGTACCAATAAACATATTTTTAAATTCAGTTTTATAAACGACTCAGCTAACCATGAAGAATATTGGCATGACTAAGTAGTTTTCCCCAGTAACCACATAATGAAGTTCAAGTGCATCAATCTATTCACTTAGTGCACAATGATAAATGATAAAAAGTTATCGGTTAACATAAATTATAGTTTGGTAACTTAACAGATCATCAGGGTTAAGCAATTAGCCAATTTATAATAAATTAATTTTTTTATCTTGGGTAAGTGGGTCACAATTTTTAAATGAGTATTGTTGAGAAACAAACCAGTTTACCCTTTTTTTAAGACTGATTACTTAATCTATCGGTATCAGAATACATGTATGTTATTAAAAAAAGGTGGTTGTTTAATTTAAATATTTTAACAACTTACATTGAACATATATAAGCTCAAGGACTAGACAAACAAGGGACTGAAAGAGTTTTTTTAAAGTTAGCGGGTTGAAATCTAAAATAATCAAAACCGAGAAGAAGAAAGTTGTTGCCCGGTTACTGTAATTCCTGCGACAAATTGGGTTGAACGGATGTATTATTATCCGTAAAAGGGTGTACAATCAAACAATTTTCAACTAACTTTTCACGGCCCATTTTAAATGTATGTGAATTACAGTGTACTTTATTTAGTTATGCTTAAGAAAATCTAAAAAAAAATGTTTTAACTTTGTTTACATAAAAATGCACAAATCTGCAGATCCAATAAAAAATGTAAACAAATCAACTCTTCGAATGTATAAACAATAAAGTAATATCATAACAATAAAACCATATCATGTTACTTAAGTAGAAACAGGCCTTTTGTAAATGTAACGAGATTCTGCAAAAATGTTTTTAAAAAAACATTAAAAAGTAAGATTTAGATTGGTGCAGCCCACACCTAAGACAATACAATCATGAAAAAGATAAATTATACTAGCAAAGAATTCCTATACACATCAAAGCCTTAAAAAATAAATGAATAATTGGTATTTTCCCTCATTTTTCATTTAAATTAGGGAGTACTGGTGGATTCTTAACTATAACAGTGAGATGATAGATGCAACATACCACGTTGTTAAATTCTTCTTCAATTTCTTCTATACTTTTCTGGTTCTCAACAACTTCTTGGCTGCTACCGAAGCTTGTTACCCACTCAAACATGTTGATTTATAATTGTTTCTTTATTGATAACTTCATATTTAATTGTCCGAAAATTTAAAATTTAAAGATAACAATGGCATAGAACTAAGTAGCCATATAAGTGATTCGCACATTGAAAGGACATGTCTTAATTTTAACTGAAACATAGGAAGTATTATTAGTAAACCTGTTGAAAAATTGGCTGTAAGGTATAAGTTATTAGATTAAAATAATCCATTGCATTATGTCAGAAGGTTGTGTTTTTGGGCAAATCAATCTGCTCTAAACCAGTGGATTACTCGGTTTTACTAAATCAACAAAAATTTCTCACTTATTTAAGACACTGCAATCTGTTAAACCGATGGTCGGTATGAGGTTATGTGACGATTTCTCATAATAAAACATTCCCTGCGTTTTCCCATTAACAGAAATAAAGATTTCTCAGAAACTTGAAATATATACATGCAATCGTTTTTAGTACTCTGTTCCACCAGTAAATGGTTGGTGATCGCCAAGGAATCTTATTCGCTGCAAAAAGAAATGCAGGCTATTTTATCGATGGACAAATATTAAGTCAACAGTTATTTGAACTTTTCACTTAAAAAGTCCTTGCATGTCGCGACTGAGTTTGGGGTATTTCACCAATATATGTACTCATAAGCAGCAAGCTAATTGTTAGCGCGGAATATTAAATCATTAATCTGCACATGTATCAAAGCCTTTGCCAATGTACAATTTAGCCTTATGATCATGCCACTATGCTATATTACAGAAAACCTGCTGTCTAATTTTTATTCGAACAACTATTCAAATCTAATAATCCATGCATTAATACAATCATATTGCAGAAATTAATGTCAAGTCCTATTGTTACGCACCATAATTTTACTGAAGTAATGGGCCTTCTGTGGCATACATTCCTGGTCCAGGCGCTACTATGGACCGACCCACAACTATTGTATTGTATCATGTTACTTTTTTGGTAATGTATATAACCATGTTAAAAAACACATCTAATTTATAAGACCAAAAAAAGATCTTAATTTATAAGACCAAAATAAAAAATAACCTAAATCTACTTTTTAGATATTTAGTATACCAGTATAAATCATACCATTACCAAATCTTGGTAGAATCTTTTAATTTGTTACGCATTCTTTAAATAAAAAATAACAATCATCCAATACGGTACTGATTTAACAATAGCACACACAAAACTAACCCTTCCAATTCTGTTTGTTTAACTTTAAAGTTACAAAAAAATAGTAGACACCATAAAAGCTATACTTGATATTTAAGAAGGCACAAATAAAACCCAGAAATTGTTGCTTTTTTTCTTTTTTGA
>CH001736.1:566147-600444 GCA_000149265.1 Ciona savignyi | reverse complement strand
TACGAACACGATGGGGTGTGTTCCGGTTTGGGTAGGAATCTTACCCCGTTGTTTGCAGCAACAGGGGGAGGTAGTCTACATGATTTCGTTTTCGGGACTTGCGGAATTTCTTCTATTTGTCCATCCGAATGGACACGGAGGGTTATGGATGCAGACATCTGCTTGTCAGCCGAAACCAACTCCACCAAAGCACCAGGCTCTGTGGACATCATGTTCCGTTTCTTCACCTATGTTAAAAAAATAAAAGTCAACTCCTTTAAATTTGTTAGATGGTCAGAAATTTATTACAGGAAAATAAAATTTATTACAAGAAAATAAAACTATTTTAATTCTCGGTATTTTAATCCTTCGACTCATCATCACAACACAAATAACAATTTGGATAAAAAAATTAAATTTAAATTCACTTTTCTAGAGGTGGTGTGTGTGTGTGTGTGTGTAAAGTCTCCAACAATCCACTTATTATGTCTTGTGAATAATATTAGGATAGTCAGAGATTGAAATAAGCAAGTTACTGGTGCCCAGGCTATGCCAGCAACGGCAGTTGCTTAAACCTAGTTGATAAAGGTCACCAATGTACAAAACATACTACAATAGATTTCGAACTCGGCTGTGGGCATGAACCAATCTGAAGAAAACCTGCTATAACCGGGAACATGTATCTTGTCCTGGATTTACAAGTAGGTTTGAGCAATGTCGACAAAGGGCTTTGCACAACTGCACATACTATGGCAAGACTAGTCAGCACCTCACAATGATATTCTATTGCGAACAGATAACAATGTATCCAAGGCCACTAATAAAATGACTAACATCCAAACTCACCCAATTGGAAGCTGCTTCAACACAGAACTTATTCGCCGGCATGGTTCGAATATTGGCACAGTGTTCCAATAGAAAGTCAGCCTTTGAACAACCTTTCATTTGCAGGATGTCTTGCAACACGTGGTAGTTTGAACGACTGTGAAAATTAGTTTGTTGAAAATTAGGAAAATTAAAAATTGAATAAATTTGGATGTTTTGTTTTTAAGTTTTTTAGCACCCACAAAGTCAATCAGTCAATTTAACAATTTTCCCCAAAGTCTTTCGAAATACAACGTGCCATATTGGAGTCAGTTATAAAAATCGAAGTAGCCTTAGTAGATAGATCACCACAACCAGTATTCTCAAACTAAACAGGTTTATAAATAATCCACAGTAGTTGCAATCACATACTTTACAGTATCCGAAGGTTGGACCAGGTAGGTGTCGATAGGGGTCTCGTTGAACAATTCAAAGTCCATACAATGTGATGCTGGATCCTCGGTTGGGGGGTTGTCCACCACATTATATCCCTGCTGCCGTTCGGGCTCTGGAATGTTTGTCATTTTTACAAAATTAGAAAATATTTATGAAAAAATAATGTTAACATATAAATAAAAACAATAATATTATACAGAACTATGTTAAGTTTTGTGTATTAATATTATAGAGAAAAAGGTAAACGATTCCTGCACTTTAGGTTATTAAGTTTTGTATTAACACAGGATACATTACAAATCAATTTTGGGTTGTTATTCATGACCAGATTATTTGTTTTATTTCTCAGAAAAAGGTTCAGACAGTTCGTCATAATATTGTGGTATCAAATCCAATTTTCCTGCTAACTTCATACTGTTGCAATTTATATATACAACGCACACGCTAATAATATGCACTCAAAACATGGGCAACGCCTGTCAAGTCTCAATATGCGGTTAACTTTCTTTGAAACTCCCTACCGAGAACAGCAGAGAATGGAATTTTCCACTTCAAACTGTCATCTTCCAGAGTTTCTTCTTTTAAAGGCTGCAACTCTTTTAAGTAAGCTGAAAAAGATTAAGCAGCGACTTTAATATAGGTATTCTAATTGTAATGGGCCTTCTATGGCCTAAATTCCTGGTCCCGGTGACTACAAGATCCACCCATACTGTAATGTAATTTCACTATCGTAGGAAATTGAAAATAAAATAAATTTATTAAAGGCTGATTGTTTGTCTGTAGACACCAAGCACAATTTTCTGGCTAGCTTAACATAGTAGTATTATTTGGGAAAATTGCTTGAGAAATTGGTTGGTAATATGTCTGTTACATAGTAAGGGAGGCGAAAAAATGGGAACCTAATCGAGACTTTGTATATTCACAGGGATGATTGTACGAAGGTTGCCAAGAAGCTATGATGGCACAACCATTAAATACAGACATGTAACAGGGTTTGCTAACCATTTACAAACTTGTCCATCTGGTTGCTGTGAATCATATTTCTGATGGATCGGCCCGAAAATTTGCTGAGCAATGGATCAGCACCACAAGACAGAAGTAACCGAGTCATCTCAAGGTGGTCGTATTCAATAGCATCGTGTATGGGTCTGGGAAGGCAGTAATTTACATTAGAAATTGTCTGATTAAGTATTTTTGTGTTTAGTTATTCTATAAAGTCAAATGAATGAAATGAATGAAAAAGTAGACGTTTGCTGCTCTTATTAAAGTGGATCCATGTAAAATATATGTATTAGCAAACAAGCGCTGCGAACTCCTCTTCCACTCGCTTATTTTCCATCATAAAGCGAATCGACTGATTCCTGGAAAGGAACAATTGTTTGGCTGCTCGGTCACTGGCTATATAAGGGCATACGATTTTACGTCAGCATTTATCATACACGAGTTGGTGGCCAAATGTAAGGAGAGGAGATTAAAAATGTTAAGGCAGAAGCTTTAAAATGTAAAAACAGAAGCTTTTATATATTGGTTGTAGTGTAACAGAACAGCGCCCAAGGAAGTTAATAAGTAGCAACCAAAGTTACAAACAACGTTAGTCATACCGTGTTCCATCCAGTGAATTGAGGTTGACGTCAGCTCCGAATTGTAGCAAAAGAATAGCAGCATCGAGCTTTCCATGTACGCAGGCTTCGTGTAGCGCCGTGTAGCCCGCGTTGTCCTTGGAATTGACTGCGAATCCAGATTCCAGGTAGTGCTGCATGTTTTCCTGGGCAGGGAAATTTTTGTTTGTTAATCGCTTTGTGCGCAAACGCTAAATACATGAGAACTGTTGTAACTTTGAACAGGCAAAAATGGATAAGTTTTTTAACAGCAGAATGGGTTGGTCTCTTTTATGTGGTAAAGTACTATATTTTTATATTGAGCTGCCAATTTTTTTATTTCTCAGACGTCATTAATATTTGTTATACCTGCTTTTTTGTGGTACTAAAATAACCAACAATTTAGTAAAACGAAACAGTTACATTAAAAAGATAGGAGTTACAGGCTGTAAAACCTCAAAAATGTTTATAAAATAAAATTTTGACTGAAGAGACCTAAACAACCCTGTAAGCATTACAATATATCAGAATTCAGTGAAACGTTCTAAAAAAGAGACAACTTTTTTTAAGAAAAAAATAATTTAAAAAAAATTTAAACCCAGAAAAAAGGGGAACAATACACAATTGATCACATACTCAATTTGCATAGGTCGGCTATATGGCTATTTCTGCTTTGGTAATTTCACAAAAATGACGCTTTGGGTTTTAATGGAAAACCAAGAAAATTAGTTTGATAAAGAGAATACTTTATAAATTTGCATACAAGCTCTGTGCTTACGTAACTTGATATTTACATATTTGAGTTAAGTGACAGTTTAACATGTAACATAAACAAAATAAGAATTTTGACAAACTCGCTGCCTAAACTCACTCTACAAGTGACTATTTATACAACAAAAGGTGGATTAATATCATGGCCACATTTGAATCTTATATTATTGTAGGCAAAGTTATGGTGAGTTACCAAATTATATACATGTCGCATAAGTGAATTCTGGCTCCAGCTTAAATTACTACAAACTTGTAAGAGAGTTACATTAACAAATTCAAGCTAAATTTAACCAGATTGCAAATTAAAAATATAAACAAAACTTTTATTTCTATTGGATAAAGAAAGGACCTCTAGTTTTTCTCCCATTTCAGAGTATTAAGTACTATCACGAAAATAGATATAAAGTGGTAATGACATATAAAATAATCCCTTTCCTTGAAATGTTTAAAAAAAATAAAAAAACAAGTTTTTTTATCTGCTGTTATCTATTATCCTATGTGAACACTGGCATTTTGGCTTCATGCTTTTATCGATGGTATGCTGTGTGCTGCTCCTTCATATTACTTACAGTATATCCATGCCTTGCTGCTTTGTGCAGAACAGTCTCCCCGATAGCAGAGTTACATGTTAACTTCTTCAAATCTGGAAGTTAAAGAAATTTTAACAAGTAGTTAAGGAAATTTTACCAAGTAAGAACAAGCTATGCTATAATAAAGTCCAAGTATGATACTGTTTTAATGTGCTAACATTAAAATTATGCACATTGTAAATAAATTCAAAGTATTGGTACAGAATTCAAATTATGCAAGTTTAATTACATCTGTACTACTTTTCCACTAAGAATATGTATTATAATACAATTACTCATCCGAAAACCTTCTATTATCGTAACCATACCCAAAAAGTTTAAATATAAACAGAAATAATACTTGGAGGTAATGGCGATTGGTACAAATATTTCCGATCCTTTGAGCTAAGTGGCGTGGAAGGTCGAGACGACTTTGCCAATAACGATGATTTTCGACCACACGACGGAGTTGAGAGCACAGAAGAGGTCACCACTTCGTCATGATGATTCGACAATTCTCTTGGCTTTGGCGAACATGGAATTTTATAACTCTGTAATAATTAATATAGCAAAGGATTAATTTGTTGGTCAAAACCATTTATGCAAGGATTATTGAAAATATTGCAAAGCAAATAATAAGCAGGAAGTCCCCATAGTGATGGTTGCTTTATTTTAATACAGTTAATAAGTAACAAGCCCCACTAAGTTCCTCATGACATCATATATAACAATATTATTGCCCAGAGTCAATATACCTTCATGGGCTGTTAATCAAATTCTCGGAAGTTCCATCATTTATTATAAATACCAATTTATCAATATATAATTCTGATTTGCATACAAACCTTGGTAGGAAGAGTCATTTCATGTTCTACAGTTGATGCTGGTGGGTTTGGTAGGACTGGCTTGTGCTGGTTTTCCTGCATAATATCATAACAAATTATCTTAGTTAAATGACGTTTCCGTCGATAAGATTGCCGATGTGAAAGAATAGTTGAATTCATATTTCAAACAAACTATTCTAGGAATAAATGTGATTTGGATTGAGCAAAAATATCTTTGGCTGTATTGTATGATAGTTAACAGGTGGTTATGGTTGGCCATATTTTATTTAGACAGCAAGTTCCAATTTTGTGTGGTGAAAAGAACAATGGTGGAAATAGTTAGATAGTTAAGCGAAAGCAGAAGGTCAAATATTTTTTTAATAAAACTTGTATTGATTGAACATTGAATGGCCTTTAAACATTTCAGTAAGAAAAGTATATTGGGAGTTTTATGCAATATGAGTAGGTCACTAGTGGAGATATGTGTTTATCTAAACAAATGCATTGCTACATTTTGCTGTAAACAGGAAAGTTGCAAATACCAAGGATTTTTGTTTTTCCTTTTGTTTCTGAGTTGAACTTCCAGGAGGTCTACCTTTTCTGCCAGATCTGTAGGTTGAATGAATTGTTTAATTTATTAGGTAGTTTGGTTTAATTTGAAACCTGTTTTAGAGATAGAATATAGTAAGATGTTGCTTTATACCCCAGTGGAGATATCAACAGGGTGATGGCATAAGTAATCAATAGATTATTCATATACACCTTCCGGTTTCTAAACAAATATATTTAAGAAAAAAAAGAAAATCCTTCAGAAAAAGGTAATAGACCATCACATCTGGGTGGCCTAAAAAGTGTTTGTGTGTAAATAAATACTATTTGTTTGTAAACAAAGGGTACAGCACATTGCTTTCAGCAGGCCAAGGTAAACAAACATAGCTCATTAAAACTGTCAAGGTTTTACGATAATAAGAAATTTACTTACTTTAGCAATGGACTGCTTGTCATATCCTTTTTGAGGTGTTTTAAATATTTGATGTGAGATTTTGGTGAATCTGTGTTAAACCCATGCTTTTTCGGACTTTTCAGTGGTGTTGAGGTTGCATTTTCCTTTGGGAATTTCGGCTTTCTTCCCGGTTTCTTACGCACTTTAACCTCTTGTTGCAGATGTTGATCTTGAGGCTCAGTTTGGGGTCCATGTGGTGATAAATCGCTTGCTCGAGGTGTCTTAGTTGTGGGATCTGGAAGGACATTACTCACTGCTGCTTTTTTGTCCAATTCTTTGGTTGCTGCAACAAATACATCACTAAATATTGCCGCCTCTGATTCAGTCAACTCAGTGCCAAATAGATTGTCCGGGTTTTTACTGCTCTCTTTTATAGGCGAAATTTTTTGTTCGTTGTTTGCAGACCCAATGTATAGTTCAATGAGTGATTTCGATATCCCAGAAGGTATTTTACTTTTGCTGTCAGAAGATTTCCTACGCGACACAGTACTCTTTGGGCTGGTTAATTTTTTGTTTTTGACATCTGCTTCAAGCTGAGGTTTTAATTTCTTTGGTGATTTGTTCTTCTTTTCTTCATTGCCAGGGTCAACTTTTTCTTTATGTTTATCTTTCTTCGCTTTTTTCGTGGGGGATTCACTGCTATCCGATTTTCCCGAATTCTTCTTTTTTCTTTTCTTTTTCGCCAAGCTGTTTTCGACTTTAGATTTGTTAATCTCTGCAAGTTTATTTCTCCGCAATTTCTTTAACTTCTTTTTTAATTTCGACTCTTTACTCTTACTCGAAGAAGCAGAGCTGTCCAACTTACGGGGAGGTGACACCATGGTATTTGTTTCTTCCAAACAATTAAAACTAGACGCTGATTCACTTGATAATTTTCTTGATTTCGGTTTCCTATCTTTTACTTTTTTATCACTTTTTTCACTTCCAGATCCTGAAATTCGATTTTTTCGTTTTCTGACCGCGCCATCGCTATCTGATGCTGATCCTTCTCTACGCTCAGTTAGTAATGATGCAGCTCTGAGAGAAGACTGCCGCATGGGTCGGGAAGATGCAAGTCCAACATCCTTACTCTTTTTAATAAGCAACTTCTTCTTGGATTCACAGAAAAAGTCCTCATCACTGGAATCATCATTTTCAGGCTCCGTACTTGAGAAATCTTCATAAGCCCACCCATACAAATACTCATCTTCTGCAAAATTTATATGACATAAGATTTTTTAAATTATAGTGAACAATTTTATATCAAGTTGTCAATTAACTCATTTGACCAATTTATTTATTTTTGTTAGCGCTAACTAGATTTTTGGATTAAAGTCAGCTTAACCGATTAAAGAGCCATTTGTTGATTTAAGTGGATTATTTCCAATATCAGACAGTGGCTTCATGGTTAAATAGAATTAAACTTTAGCAAATGGCTAAAATATGGTAATGGGTGTTAAATGCAAAAATTTGAGAATAAGGCAGCAAATTAGATAACACAGTAAGATAATTTAAAAAGGCTTTTAGTTTGTTATTTAATTATCAATAGATACATCTCAACTTTATCTACAGTGCCCTAGGCTTGAGTATTCTGCAAAAATAAGTTATATCGGTCTATAATATATACCAGTTTCAGATTTCCGTGGCCGTTTCTCTCTACGAGGTGTCCCAGGTTCATTTGATGCGTTGTGAGATAAATTATGGTGTGTTGTTTCAGTACTGTTGGTTCTACCGCTCGATGAAGTGTTAAAGCTCGAAGCTAGAAAATATTACACAAAATTAAGAAATAGGTGGCATAAATATTTAAATTAAGATTAAAAGTTAAAAATTACCCCAAGAAATAAACAATATATCACTATTCACTACACATATTTAGCATAAAAATCTGTTGTTAGGTTGACAAATTTTTGTTTGCTTGGTTTCTGTTGTACACAAGTTGTATTGCAAGTAACTTGCAATCGATTTAACACCACTACCAGTATGTAATATATTTAGATAATATTGCTACATCGTATCCGTGACCAAAACTAATGTGACTCACTTGTTTCTAATTTACGTTTTCTTCCTTTTTCTCGCTTTTCCTTTTTATCTGATTTTGGCGAGGTCAAATTCCCTTCTTCCTTACCAACTTGTTGATGTGGAGAAATTTGCTTTTGCAGTTCTTCTGCATTGCTTTGGTGATTCATTCTTGGCATTGAGGCCTGGTTTGCATTAGCATTTTCAGTGTATGGGCCTACATCGGTTGCGATTGGGTTATCATGGATTTTATGCTGTGGTATTTTGTTTTGCGGTTTATTGTGAGAAGGTTCCAGGTAAGGTCTCATGTCTGTGTCTGATATTGTTTGTTTTGGATCGCTTAGTTTTCCACTAGGTCCTAGAGTTTTGTGAGCATCTTTAGTGGAGATGTCTGAATGGTTCTCAGGTCTTCTTCGGTCTTCTACTGGATTAATGATGGTAGCCGGGGGTCCATGATGCTTTCTTGCTTCAGGATTTTCAGTACCCCTTAAGGGGTCTCTGCTCCACCCATTTTTATAATTCGAGGCATGATCATAACCTATAGAGTGAGGGGTGCTTGTATTCACAAGATTTCTATCAGGGTGATAGTGTGATTGCCCAGGCATTGGAAGATGAGCTCTGTCTGGTTTATAAAGTGCGTGTTGGGCCAATGTGTCTTGTCTATGTGGCATAATATCAGAGGGGTTGGGGTAGCTTGGTACAAGTCCAGGAGGTATAATTGATGGGTAAAACATGGGGTAAGTGATATCTCCATTTGGGTACATGTTAGGAGGATAATATGCAAAGGGGGAAGCTGATAGTTTTAGGGGGTTTGTTGGATCTGTAAACCTTCCATCTGGTTGTACGTTGCTTAGTTTGTAGAAGTTTGTCCTGAAAGGGGAGTTAATATGAGAAGCTGTTAAACCAAAAGATGATGACAACGTGTTTGGTGGTGGAAACCTTGCAGATTTTGAACGCTCGTTGATTAAAAATGGCGATTTAGACTCTGGTGCTTGGAGTTGATATTCTAAGCTTCTGTTGCTCTGACCGAATTCATATTTCTGCTGGCCAATAGCTCCTTTGAAAGGACTGGGTCTTGCTTGGTTTGGCATTGGTGATACCTCCCTTTGTGTTTGAAAGTTTGCGGGTGAATGTAGCTTTGATCGATCGTGTCTCGGCTTTGATCCATTCATATGATGCCCCAATGCACTTGAATGAGGAGTTGGCTCTAAACTTGTCAGAGGTTTCTGAAAATCTCTCAGCACATCCAAAGAACCACTTTGTGGTGTTCGTGGTAAATATTCAAACGGGCTTGGAAAATTGTCATATGAACTTTTATGTGCCGCAACCGAATTCAAATCAGTGTGTGATTGGGAATGCTTTGTCATTGGCATGTGGTATTGCGACACAGCTGGGCGCTGCTCATACAGCTTGCTTGGGTGTGACAGGTGATCAGAAGAATGGTAACCTGGTGCAGAGTTTAAACCCAGTGGTAGTTTCTGGTATTGATACATATCGGTCAAAGACGCGCCGAGACCAGACTCTCCATGAATAGACTTCACATTATTCATCCATTCCATATTAGTCTGTAAGTTTAATGTAAATATTAATACAAGCTAAACTTTACATTAGAGACTTCAGATCGGCTATTAAAATTGCTTGCCTGTTTGCTTCGCTTTTTTGAGTGGATTTTTGCCTTTATATCTTCTACAGACACCCCTTTTAGTTTCGAATAAAAGCCTGGAGTTTGCCCATTTTGGTCTCTGTCAAGAAAGAAAGAAAAACAATTAAACCACCGAGATAGTGTCATAAAATGAAATTATACCTGATTGAAATGTCAGCTCCACAAAACAGCAAATATTCTATTGTGTCAATATGGCCGAGTTGGCAAGCCAAATGCATTGCTGTATATCCCAACTGCAAAATAAAGGGAATATAGTTATTAACGTAAGTTGGGATTTTAATTTAGTTGCACACTCTAAAATTGGATGGCTAAAAGAGGTTAATGTAATTATCATTCACTATAACTTTTATATAATGTAGGTGTACAAATTACATACTTTATCTGTGTTTATCATTTTTGATCGTAGTCGCCGCTACCATAAACAAAAGGTCAAATTAATCTAAACAATGTGAATTGAATTAGCTTTGCGATTTCACAATGACGCAAGGCGTATCGGTGCGCGCGATTGCATTGTATGTGTGAGTGCCGCGCGCGAACGAAAAAAGAGAAAAGGGAAAAAGAGAGAAAGGAGGGAAAAACGAACGTTTTAGTCTAGAAACCGAACTGCAGTCTCTCATGATGACGTACCTCGCTTTGTGCGTTGAGCGCGTTGTTACCGGGTTTTAGTGTAGGTGGCAAATTACTAGATAGCTTTAATGTATGTGTGCGGTACAAGCACGACCGGATAAGAGCATTTTGTTATCAGTATATATGCAGGTTAATTAATATGCAAACGCTGTACCATATCCGCATCTGTAGACGTTGTAATGCACGAGTTATGTAACTGTAAAATACAGCCTAGTTTATTAATTTTACGACTTTTTTTCAGGTTTCATTGTTTTAAGCCGAATTTAATACAAACGATGTGCTAATAAACTGTTTAATATTTAACTATGAAGCTTGGACAAATGGATGAGTTGGTTTTTGAAATCGAGGAACAGCATGGTTGGGATAAGTTGTTCCGTGAAATAAAAGCCACATCTGCTGCATTTGATTTGTCATGCAAGGCTGCAAAGTCACAGGAAAATCGTACTAGAAATCGATACAGAGATGTCAGCCCCTTTGACCACAGCAGGGTTAAACTTGTCGACGCTCAAAATGATTACATCAACAGTAATCTTGTAAAAGTGGAGTCCGTCGGAAGATACTACATCCTTTCCCAGGGGCCTTTGCCTAACACTTCGGGGCATATGTGGCAAATGGTTTGGGAACAGAATTCGAAAGCAGTAATCATGCTAAATAAAATCATCGAAAAGGGAACAAGAAAATGTCACCAGTATTGGCCACCAGATTCAATACATTCTTTGTGTTTTGAAGATGATGGATTTGAGGTTCGCCTTATCAATGAAAAAGATGACACTAATTTTATTATTCGTGAATTAGAACTTAAAAAATTAAACTCGAGTGACCCGCCAAGAGTGATCTATCAGTTTCATTACGTTGCTTGGCCCGATTTTGGGGTCCCAGAATCTCCAACTGCTTTTTTAGATTTTCTTGCCTGTGTACGGGAACATGGTGTACTGGAATCCAATGTAGGTCCGCCTGTTATTCATTGCAGTGCTGGTATTGGAAGGTCTGGAACTTTTGCTTTGGTTGATACTTGCCTCGTTTATCTTAAGATGGGAATACCATTTGACGTGCGGGAAATACTTCTCGATATGAGAAAGTACAGAATGGGACTGATTCAAACCCCCCAACAACTACGCTTTAGCTATCTTGCCATCGCTCAATGTGAGCGAATTTTAAAGCAAGTCCAGGATAATAATGAGGACACTGAGAATTCTGTCTCTTCAGTTTCTTCTTCTGGTAGTGAGGATGAAAATGAAGAAGAACCACCACCACAAATGGAGGATCCTGCACCAGAGGAGCAACCCCCACCAGCAGAAGCCAGTGATTCAGACGAACCAAAGGAAAATAGTCGCAAACGACATGCAGAGCCAGATAAGTCGGTGGAGGAGAAAAGGGGAAAACAAGAAGATATCAACACTTCTGAGCCGGTTGTAGTGGACAATAACAATACCAAAGAAAGTGCATTACGTAAACGGACAATTGCTAAAAAAAATGCTGATTTGAAAGAACACGTCGAGCAAATAAAATCAAATATGAAAAAAAACGAAAATCAACGACCGTGGAAACATTATGTTATTGGGGGCATTTTAGCAACGGTTGTCATTGGAATGGCGGTTCGATATTGGTACGGTTGAAATTGCAGTTTTATATTTTCAAATGTTGTATTTTCACTGCTGTGAGTCATACCAGATTTTATTTCACTCATTCTTTGAGGCAAAAAACAATGCTCATATGGCAAACACTGACCAAATTGAAACAATAAAAAAGTTAATATGACCGGCACCGTGTCATAGATGTTACAGACAGGTTGGTAGTACTACCTCTAGTCCCCACCCTTGCAAGCAAATAAATTGCGAATCTGCACTTTGCTTCAAATAATTAATTGACACATGCATTATACAGCACAATTTCAATCATAGAAAACATATATAGCCCCTAATATAATTAATTGAATTTGGGTGCATGGCACTAGTATATTTGCAGGTTCATTTGAGACCTAGCTGATTTTTTTGTGAGATAATGAAGTTTGATTTGCTTCCAATTTTTACTTTCATGTTGTAGCGTTTATATTACAATTTGTGTAAATATATACTTGTTGTACTGGCCGTGAATTGTAAATGTCAGGTTGGCTCCTCAAAGTTTACAACCCTCTTAATCTTACCTCTTTAGAATTGACATCTACACCTTTATCAAGAATCCGTCTAATATCTTGGGTGTTTGACGACTTTACTGCATCCATCAGCCTGTATGTACCAAAACCATGGTTTAGAAAATATTATATAACAAGTTATGCAACACTGCGTGAAGGGTCTAAAATAGCCGCAGGTATTTCAACTCGTCGCCGCTGTACTGGCATACGGTACGATAAACTGTCGAAAATAAGATAACGAGGGAAAACAACAAAAAAGTCCTACGTGTTATTGGCCCACTAATTGCTGGTAGTAAAACGTAAACACATGAATCAGTGTACAGATTACGTAATGCTTTTCCAGTGACAACGATTCTGCATTTAAGAATTTTTAGCGTACAGAATACATCGAATTTGTGATTTTACTCTGAAACGATTAATATCATCGGACAAAACAAACGATGTAGCATTTTAATAATAGCACCTCGCCAACCATCTACCGTAATGGTAGGGCAGAAATTTACTAATTTTCTTTTATGACTGGCATATTAATTTGAATGACCGTGAATGGGGAGACACATTTTCTGTTCGAACTAGGCAAACTTACGCAATTTACGGAATGTGACTCACGGCAGTTAAAACAGTTTCTCCTTTTCATGTAATTACATTCGAAGGGTAAACAATGTTGTTAGTAGTGTCGAACAGAAAACTTGTTTTGAGAAGTACGACTACATTAAACACAATGCCACTGTAGAAGCTCGTAAGCCAGTGCGGTTGATAAACAAATAAATAAATAGGAAAATAATGTTCGAATAATTCCGGACAATGTAGTTCAAATAATGTGATTCATGCAGCCGAGGGACACAACATTCGATTGAACAAAATGCGCGGTTAACCACAGCACTGCACGGCGATGCACAGCCTTCAATGAGTCACATTTTGTACCATGCTGCTATAATTATCACCTTCGCATGCTACCATGCTGTTCGACTTGCCGATCGCCACTGAGAGCCAATTCATCGTGTTTCGATGGTATTGCTTTAGGTTGTTAAATACAGCCCTAGGCTGAAAGGCGTTAGAAATGTGCCGGCATTGGATAACACAGCGACGAGAGGATATATAACCTGGTGTGCCATTAGAGTGAAAAACGACCGAGCTGTCACAATTTATTGATCCAAATTCGCCGAATTGGTAGAGCACGTCGATTCCGAGGAAATTCTTGGCGCTTAAACTGAAACCACATCACGACTGAAATATAGTGGTACTAGTGGTGCCCATTCGAGTGTAAAGGGCACCATTTTAATCATGTTCGATGTTTTCCATTAACCTTTGTCGGGTATGAACCACAGAGAGATATAACATGCCTACTACAAATTTGATCCAAACGCTAGCAGGCCTACATCATAAGTTCATTTTACGCTTGGATTTTTACATTATGTTCCACTAGAATTAAACATTTTCGAACGTTCGTTTAGTTTGCACCCCGCCGATACAAGTGTATTGTATATGCTATTTACATTATATTAGACATCCAATTTCCTTTAAAAGTGATCAAAGGGCTACAACGTGCAGTTTGAATATAGCTGGACACATAATACAACAAATAAAGCATTCTGTCGCGGCTCCAAAGAGTCGGTTTTTATAGCAAATCTAGAAGACAGCAAAAGGATCTAAAACATTTCCGAGCAAACGCATAACTGTGAGGGCACAACGTTAGTACACGGATGTCGCTAAACAAGGAAATGGCACTTCTAGCTCTCGGTACTGGGAACTGGGGTGCTAAATGTAGGTTAGCGCACAACTTTTAAAAGACATGCGCGAAAATTTAGCAATTCAGCTTATGCGCATGTAGGCTATATGCAAAATACGCATAACTACACCGTCTTAGACGAAAGTTTTTCCAATTTAGGTATGTTAATGTTGTAAATGACGTTTAGAATAAATACGTTTAGCGTTTATTTAAAGCAAAAGCTGCCGTTTTGTTAAGGAAAAGAACGATTTAGTTTTCCTGTGGTTTTCATTTTTCAGATAGCCTACTGTGGGTTCCATATGAGTGTACCATTAAAACTGATTCGCATTGTGTTATAGGAAATTACACTTAATTATCAATTATCCCACTGCCATACAAGCGTAACATTCCCACTCAAACTTTAAACTTGATCATTTGAGCGAATAAGTCCCCGACTTGCTTAAAATAAAGGCAATGGTACATATTTTTTTATAATTTAAGTAAATGTCCAGACCAGAAAAATTTGTTTGGGCCTAATATTACTTATAGCGTCTTTACCCAAGGCTTCAGTTAAAAACAATATTAATGAAGTATCTAAACCAAGCATCACCGAACTAACCATTTCAAAGTTTTAGTTAAAAGAGCTTACAGACGTAATAATCTTAAGGTGTTGTCAATTTAGTACTTTGTAATTGTGTTGCGTTTAAATAATTATGATTTGTGTTTGAAAAATATACCAGAACCCATAATGTAGCCAAATTTAAATTTGAAGCTGAATCACAAGGATGCTTACGCCAGACGTACACGTAGTACAATATATGCTTGTGGACTGATTAAACATTGAAATAGTGTGTAAATATGAAACCGTTTTCTAACACAAACAGCCATCAAACTTCACCGACTGAGGAAGAGAAACGAAGCTGTACATGATTTTACCACACAGGCCTAATTCTTGTTAAGTTGTTCAAAGGACCTTGCACAATGCCCGTTTGATTTAGGTTGTCAATAAATTAAAATACACGGGAGAGTGCTTATCATTTTTGTAGAGAAAATGTGTTCTTTATTAAGCCGAAAAGCGACATGGTTGATTTAACAGAAAAAATCGAAGTACTTCGATGGGGACCTTACGGTATAGATTAGCGAGATGGCGACTTCAAACGTAAGACTGCATTGTGCGGTTTTGTGCGTGAATGACGTTTCGGATTTCCTTTTGTTTGTTCGGTGCCGCTTAACCTTCACCAGCGCGTCCTTAGGGAGAGTGCGCATTAGACCGTGAAGAGCGTTGGATTTTCAAAATATTATAACCGCGAAGTGGCGTAAGAGTGTCGATAAGCGATGGAATTTGGGCTGGTGTGACAACATATGACTTTCTGTACTGTCGACGTAGTTCGTGATTTAAAGATATGTCACCGGGTCGGTAGATTATTAAAACAAACAAATTCCATTTTGGTTTTGGGTAAAAACTGTATGAGGCAGCAATATAAAAGAGATTTTTGAGTTTGTCTGTAATATTTTATGCGGAATCGACGAAACTACAAAAGAAAGGCGTCTAGACCAATTTCTCGCTTACTAGCTGAAAGAGTGTTCTTGCAAAGACCGAAACCTCGCCTGTTCTAATCAGCGGCTCTCGTCGGTAAAGATGCTCTCTCACAACTCTATCTCGCAGTATGAGGCCTCTCTTATAACTTCTCTTCCGGCAGTAGGATTCTCTCCCACCTTCTCTCGCAGCGCCACTAATTCTCGCGTTCCCATTTTACCGCTTGGTTTGAATTGTCGCCTGCTGACAGCTCAAGAAAAAAGACCGTACATTGGGTGCATTGTATACCGCAAGATAATATCAAACCAACGAAACTTAAAACACTCCACTGGTCCAAGAAATCAAAATTAGTACAATAAACCGCGGGCAGATTATTTAAAAACAAACCATGTCGTTTCACGGAAATATGCGTAACAAAACTCTACACGCGGCACCGCACAAGTCGCCCTTCTGAACACTCACATTAATATTAGCAAGGTTATAAAAAGTGTTGTGGGGACTATCTCTCACTCTCTCATAAGGTTTTTTTACACGGCCTAAAATATACTAGGATTCTTTATGAATTACAACTTGGAAAAATATAATCTCACAGCAGGTGAGCTAAACCGCTGCCAAGAGTAACTTCGACAGACAGGTGCTGCGTTAAAATGATCCAAAACACTTGGGAGAAGTTGACTGTTTCTTGGATGTTGGCTACAGGTTCAAGACCAATAGATGAACGCAGCATATTCTATAGGGAACCGAGGTTAAAAGAAACTGCACTAGTCCAAAAAATTGCAAAATTTCCAAACAGAACACTACAAATAACTTAGTAGAATAACATATAACGATTGTATAGTCAGAGTTATGCTAAGTACCGCACAGCACAAAATAAATACGTAATTTAATTGGCGAGTTTAATTTGCGTTTTAATTGGACTAACAATATCAACATAAAATGCATATATACTCCGCCAAAACTAAAATTCCACCTGACTAAACACGCCAGAACGCCATATTTAATCCGGTACTTTTTATCTACACGGGCATTGGCATGAAAGGGAAAGAACAACTGGTTTTCTTCTTTGGTCCGAACACTAGTGGCTTTAAAATACAGACCACAGTGAACCAATATACCAGGCAAAAAGTACTATCTGTTTTGTTAAAACGTGTTTGACAGGACACGAGATGAAAATTGAGCAGCTTTGTAAAAATCAATACAAGTGGTCCGGCGGTCTTCGTTGCTTGTTAGAAGCGTCATATTATCCCGTTACCAGCGTTGTAATGCGCCTTTCTACATAACTAGAAATTCGGTTCGCATTCATGGACTCGAAATACGATGAAAAATGCTTAAAATACCTGTATTTCCCGCTGGTTTGCCAACCACTTACCAACCAGCAATGTTAAAGGAAAATTATAAAGGTCAAAGACTGTTCACAATTATCACCCACTCATACCAATAATGAACGAGATTATTTAAACTTATCTACGCAAAAATTTATTTAATTTAAAAACGAAACCATAATTTTTTGATGAAAGAATATATTTTTATAGAGAAATATACACGATAATTCCGCTTACGCGCATTTAAGGGATACCGCAACTAACGCAATATTTAACACACCACATATTTTCACGGCACATTCACCTCCATGCGCAAACAAGGAAATGACGTAACAAAGAACGGCAAACGCTTTCGTCCACTCTAGCATAATATTTCGACTGAGGATGAGGACACCTGAAGTGCAAAACGCTCGGAAGAATTAATGTAGAGCAATTAATTTATTGCTCTAATGTAAAGTGTAAGATATCATAAACACTTTTGACTTGTTAGGTGGGTTAGGAGGACACTTTCTACGGAAACACTATTATGACCCGTAACGCTATTTCAACAACTGCTACATAAACTATTGGACTAAATTCTTAAACGGCTATCTTTTACGAGAAGTTGTTTTAAGAGCCGTTAACTCTTATTCACAATTTACGCACCTCCCTTATTAAATGGCTAACCAAACTGCACGACTTTTTATATAAAATAGTTATAATGTCTTTCCGACAGCAATACAGCGTTCATAAAAATATTCATTTACCAATGGATTGCTAGTAAATACAACACAGCACGAATAAGCTGGCCGATTACAGAGGCTATTGCGGTTTAGAGATAGTATAGCTTATCTTACAGGATGATATCTATATTGCCAAGAGATCGGCTCGAACGGACGATTTTACACCACTGCGGTTAGTCCGGACAGAAGTTTGTTTACTAGAATACAGAGAATGCATCGCTTTTCATACGTGATTTAGCACAAATTATATTGTTACATACTATAGAAATCATTGTCGTATATATAAGAGACCTATATAGCGTACGAATATAAATATATTTGTCATATAGCCAAAAAGTTAATGGCGGCCCTTGTTAAGCATTCCTTTTATGGATTTTTTATACACACTAATACAGATTTTAAAATAAAGTAATTGGTAAATAAAAGTTACCGTGAAAATTCCTTAGCGGCGTTTTACGTGAAAAATCTTAAAAACAATGTAATTTCTAATTCATGTCCAGTCAAAACCAAAAAAATAACCAGACAACCCAATTTCCCAAGCCTAAAAAATACACAAGTAATATAAATTTATCATGACTAACCTGGCCACACCCAACAGCTAAATAGCGGTTTACCACCCATCACTCACGTCAATTTTAAACACAAACACCCCATTTCTATACCGGAATATATCTTTTGAAGAACATGTGATACCATGGAGTGTATTACAACTGGCGTGCGGAAGGTACATTTATTTTCACGCTGCGTTTCCAGCAGCGATTAAGATCTCCATGTCTTTGATCATGGTTCAATACACAAGAAAGGAGTTTCAGTTTCAGGAAGTTTAACCCATTAATCAATTGAGATAACGCGTTAATAACTATTTCCAATAAACAAAATGACAGTAAGCTACGCAACAGGATTAAGTTACAAGTAACACAGTGGTTATGCTGACTTGCCATGTGACAAAAAATGATTAAACTAAAATTGGACAAACACGTAACAACGGAAGAACCAAACGGCGATTTTCAGGTAAACTCGGCTGATAGTTTAAGATAGCAAGCCATCTATACCATGACACAAGGCGCGTTTGATGGACAGATGTAAACGTCCTACTCTACTGTTGGTGAGCTACGTTGTAATTTATGCCAGAAAGACGACACAGAAAAGTGGTTAACGACTCTTTCGAAATGTGCACTCTGTCGTGTAACATCAAATCGGCACTCAGTTTACCTAAATAAACGAATAGAAATCAACCCGGAAAGCGGAACACATGAAGATTACCAAGCAAATAATTGACCCATCTCGTCGGAGACGTCTGCCAGTGACAACACAACAGACAAAAACGTTACTAATGCGATTGGTATTTTAGGCAATTTCAGGGCAACTAAGTTTTAAATTTAAATGTACTCTAACAAGTTTTACCGTTAGGTAAGTGATATACCTACTGTTTACGCATATTTCGGACACATGAGCAGTTTCTTTAGGGAAAACTAAGAGGGAAAGCAGGAAGGAGAGGGAACTGCACACTAAAATTAAGATTATGACATTAGAGTTAGTTTTAAACATGAGGTTGAAGTTCGGGTTAGTTCTGGGGTTGAGATTAGTGTTTAGGGCAGAGTTTAAATTAGTTTCTGTAATTTTAGTGTGCATTTTCCCTTCATCCCCTTATCCCACTTTTCATCATTTTAGTGTTGCCCGTTTCTTTTTTGCCCTTTTTTTCAATATATTAAAGACCAAAGTCCAAATAAAAGAACGTTTTGTAATTTTCGTTTTGACTGCGAAACTATTTTGCTTCCATGCAAATTGACTTCGCCACCACCTCCGTGACTTCAAAGGTCAAAGGTGAATTGTAACCCGATTGGAAGGTCATAAGCGTTTATTACGTCATGACGAATCGAATTTCATTGAAGAGCGGTTTATAGGTGACGAAATCGAATTGAAAATCGCGATATGCTAAAATGGTGCGGCGATGATGGCCGTGGAGATGATTATTTGTTTTTGAAGAAAATTTAATACAAGAAAACAAATATGGATTCACATCATAAATCATCAAAAACCAGCGAGCCTTAAGAGATCGTAATGACGGTTAAATAACGCACCCGATGCCGGTATAATATCCACTAATATGCAAATACGCTTGTATAGCAATACAAAACATGTACCGTACCTTTAATTATTAAAACTAAACCATTCCTTTTATATTTTGCTGAATTAAATCTACCCGGGCCCACAGCAAATAATGAATCATCTTCTGTACAATAGATCGAATTGAAGCTGCGCTTTCGTCGGGAATTTTTCGCATTCTTGGTATTTTCGACAGATTAGCAAGCCAAACAAGCGGTAAAGTACTGTCTCGCAGTACTTGATATAGTATTAACGATACGTTTAACCATTAAAATGGTCTATAATACAACGCACTTTACATAGATAGAAAAAAATAGTTACGTTGCACAAATAAATATTTCTACACATAAAAAGTATCAAAACATGCAACTCTCTATTAATGTATCAAAACATTCGATATAAAGTATCAAAACATACAACTTCGGTATAAAACTGCGCCTAGCGTAGTTATTTGTTTGTTTACTGTTTTCCATGTGGCTTGCTTGAGTAAAATACACGCTTGAGTAAAATAATCTTCCCCAAGTGCATCGTTTACTATACAAACATGTATTCGATGTTATAGTAATTAGTAGACCATGGTGGGCGCAATCCAGTATTTTAAAGGGCTTAGTCTTGTTCCGAAATTAATAGTGAGTTTACAATTGTAAACAGACCAAAACATTGTAGGTGACACCGAAACCAATATGTTTAAATTTCTTTTTAGGCTTGGTATCTAACCGAAGATTAATTAATCACTTACAACACCAGGGTTCAAACTTGGAATGTCTATCTCTGCTCATTTAGCGTGATTAACCACACGCCAATCTTTACACTTTAGTATCAATATACGTGTACAAGAAACTTACATTGTGACGTCAGGGGGCCTTGTATCCTTGTAGCTACGCATCTTGCTTGTGAGTGCTGCCGGCGATCCAGAATTGGCCGGATACCGATGGACGTGTAATTTCGATGGGTGAGCTAAAGTTTGTTTTATTTGGTCCTGTTCAGGATGTTTTCTTGTAATGTCAATATCAGAACGACGCTGGTTTGGCAGGTTGCGTGCGGGTAGTTTCTCCCCTTCCCAAGACGGGCGTTGCTGGGGCGTCGAAGTGCTCGGATATTGCTCGTTTCGGTAACCCAGCAGAGCAGGCGAACCTGTTCCTAGATTCTGACGATAACTGACCGACTGGTCCCAAGTTTCACCACCGCGACTTCGCGGGTGCGACTCGCCTTGATAGTTCGGTAATTTCGGACAATCTTTTTGGTTGCTTCGGCGATGGTTGTCGATCTGGGGCAAGCCTGGATCGGCCATGTAGAAAGAAAGCCAAAGCTTTTTAACGACGGAAAACACGTATTTTCAGCATCAAACTAATTTTAAAATGTTCAGCTGAAACGGAAATGAGAACTATTATGATGGAACACGAAAACAATAAGAAAAAAAAAGACATATCGGAAGAACTATAGAAGCTTCAAGCTGCATCTGCGGAAAATGAACGATCTGACCCTTATTTTTCGGAAGCGTTTACGTATGATAAAGTTTGGCGCGAAGCAGCAAAAAATATATAAAAATTTGTTGGGTTTCTATTCAATATTATTAGTAATATTAGCGAGAAGATGCGAGTGCACGGGTTATCTTACAGGAAAATCGTAACTTAATCCTGACCACAGTCAAGTTCTAGAACCCATTACAGAGTGCGGATAATCGGGCATGGATTTAAACAAAACCTTAGATACCACGGTGTTGAAACTATTTGAAGTCCCGTCAAGTGCATACATACACACGCTAGACTAGCGTGTCGCGTCTGCGTTTCGTGCGACAGCCGACATATCACAGTTTAAGCCCAAAAAGACAATTAAGTTCAACAATGTTTATTAATGGGGAATTAACACCTATCGTGTATCGTAATTCGCTAAAAGTATGTCGCCCACAATCACGATTTAGGACAATTGCTTATTTAACGTGACTTCATATTTATAAGATTTCCATATTGATAAAATGGATAACTTACTGACATATTTTAAATTGTTAAGTTTTGACTTGAAGACAGCACCAGTGATCTTCAAACAGATACGGTTGCGTACTTATTTTCGGATGTCGCGTCTATAAATGTAAGTAAACCTCGAAAATGGGCAGTACTAAAATAATATAGACTACCAAAAATATACTTAGCCCAACCCACCCTAACGTCACTTAGTTTAAAACTACGAGAAAGTCGAATTTGTCAATAATCACGAACCACATAACAGTAATGTGGTTGACACAGCATTTTTCACTAGCTTTTCACTTAATTGCCGTATTTCCTTTGTTTTGTATTTTAATATTACCCTACATATCGCCCAACGCAGTTACAGAGTAGTGCCATTACGAATCGAACATGTGTGTGAGCGTGTATATACCCTTCAAGCTCTACCAATACAAATTGAATCGAGATACATCAGTGGGCGTATTCATTGAGTTGAGAGATATTGTCTGCTCGTGGTTCAGTGATTCATCGGGGAAACGATTTTCACGTCTGGTTGGCGATTTGAACGAATCGTCAAAGTGTCGAAGCGGGAAGCATCTTAGCTGGTGGTCGAAATTGATTAGGATCCC
Organism: Ciona savignyi; assembly: GCA_000149265.1. Classification (NCBI taxonomy): domain Eukaryota; kingdom Metazoa; phylum Chordata; class Ascidiacea; order Phlebobranchia; family Cionidae; genus Ciona; species Ciona savignyi. The sequence continues at coordinate 578,057 of CH001736.1, read as the reverse complement.
GTAGTTTTAACTAATTGTTTGGCTAAAACGCCGTTGTTTTGTTTTTTTAAAAAAACGTATAAACTCAAATGCTTGACTTATTTTCCTAACCTTGACTTAATCTTTAAACTTAAAGTCTTAAAAAAACCTTAAAAAGGATTTTAGCGATTTACATCTTATTAAAAATTTTATTAATCAGGAACTAATAAATGTTAGTCGCCAAGAGGTCAAATAAATAGGATGTGAACAAGAAGAGCTATCATGTGACCCTGCCGCATTTTTTTCACATGGTTGTTTTGGAATCTTTTTCAACGCAGTGCTGGCGATATATGTAGCCCGAGACACCAGCAACGTTGTTTAGTATATTTACAATTGCGCGATTTCATATGCTTACTCGGTAAAACACGTTTTGATAAATTGGTAAAACAATGGTCAGAACGTAAGGAACACTTTGTTTAGGTTTCAATTATGGATATATCCCTAACGTGTAAATACTACAGCAGAAAACTGGTTCATGATAAACCACTAATCTGCCTTATGGGAAAAAGTGTCCCAAAACGTTCATCAAATGTGCCTTTGAAATATTTATTGTGGCCATCGTTAAATTTACCATTCAGTTAAAACGGAACATAAAACGAGTTAATGTTGAATTAAGCTAACCATTTATGATATACTGATACATTAAGCCCTTATGGAAGCAACGCCCAAGTTCGAAAATTAGGGTGTCACTGTGCACTGTGCGCTTGCTGTTTACAGATAGTCGAAGCACACAGCAAATAGCAGCATAAAACAACACGGCGACACACACACACACAAACCAGCCAGCTTGAAGCATAGCAGTCGTAATCATAGCGCGTTCAAACGTACAGCACACACGCTGGACTGGTCTGAGTCGACTGCTCTCAAACCAGCTTCCATAAGCTACATCCTTTTCACACGACTACGATAAAACAGACAAGGCAGTTTTTCCCTTGGTCTTACAACTATTCTGGCGGTTAAGTACGTGACCACACGTGAGTTTACGACAATAAAGCGCATGGTGATGTCATAATTAACAACTGAAAGTTTTATATACCGATTAATACACAACAAAAGTCGACAAACAAAACATGCTCAAAAAGGTAAATTTTTGTAAGTTGTTTTACTCGCTGGACTGATAAATAATAAAAAAGTCTCAAAGTATCAAAATATAAGGCCGTTTAATTTCTTATCGACTTATTTTACATTTATATGTAATACACTTACTCGCGCTGTTAAGGTAAGTGTTAAAACAGTACACCATATTAACGTGGACATGGTTCAAAACTTACTATTTAACACATCAAAAACATGTAATAAATAAAACAAACCAAAATATTTTTAGAACTAAAAGGTGTACGCTTTACTAAATGCCGCTTTTACAGATATAAAGTTAATAAAAAAAAACAAATTAAAATAAAATTTATTTTTCCATTCATTATTTTAAACGTAGGAAGTGACTCATCTGGAGAAAACTAAAAAGATAGTTTTGAAAGAAAGTAGCTAAACATTTAAAATGGAAAGGATTTGTCATGAAAGTACGCCTATAGGCTACGCTATTTATCAAGAAAGTGGTGTATTTATAGTTCATCATTACATTGACAGTTCGGAGTCCTGTAAATCAAACCTGCACACATTCATAAATATGCATTGTTTACCAAATCAACCAAAATAATAAATAAAAATAAGTACTTATATTCAGAAAAAAAAAACAATTCCTAATTTAAGTTTTTTATTTATACCAACTGAGACAACACAGTTTTTTTTTTATTTAAGCAACTAATTTACTTAAAAAAAAGGATTTTAGTAAAGACATTAAAAACGACTCTCTGTCCTTCGCTGTAGTCAAAGAGAAAAGTGGGTCGCGTGGTTAAAAGATTCTCTTTGTGTGACGACTATATCTTATAATTGCACTTTGCTGCGTACGCTTACTTTCGAAAAACTGTAACCTGATCATCAGGCATATATTCCGCATATACTTCGAGTCATAATCGACCATACGATTACACACTACGGGGATCAATGCGTGTCGTTATCAAATTGAGGCATATCGGACTAGATCTTAAAAAAGTATGTGTGACTGTTCTATTTAGTTTTTATAAGGTGAGTGATAATAGTGCAATAAAAAATAACGGATAATCGTACAGTTTCGATATAATTTAACGCAATTATACAGTTTACTATATGTATATAATAACGTAATGTATACTACCATATCTTAAAGTATCCGTCCCATTTATTGGTGGTTAGGACGTCGTTATCTGAATAAGTATCCTAAAATTATTCTATTGCCAATAATTGAGTAAAATTTTAAAAGAGTAAAATTTAGTGTTTTACTAATTCTACTTTCTACTGTAATGAAATTACATATTTTCTGTGAAAGTGAAAATAAAAAATAAATGTTTAACTGATTATGAAATACATTGGTCTAATAAAAACGTTTAATTTCAAATGGGCAGAGTTAACTTTTTTTACTCAAACGAAGTCGAATTGTGATTTTAGAATGGACATTGCAAATTATTAGACCTATATTACGCATACTATCCTAAGGATTTGTATTGACCGTAGCCTAACAAAGATGTTTACTAATACAAAACGATAATCAAGCTTCATGACCGTCCCGTAGGTACTTATTGCTTCTTCAATTAGGAAAGATAATTTCGCTATCACGCTACGACAGTCAGACCTAATAGAGTAACATTTGTAAATAAGGATTTAAACCCACCCATTTTGGATTGTTTAGAATGTTCAATACATTATAACTTTATTACAGGACTGCAGTAAAGTAATATATGACAACCGCAAGATTGCAACGTAAAATATTAGTCTTTACGTCGTACACGAAAAACACCAACGTGAACCAGAATACCAACTCATCCCTATTACCAGCGCGCCACAAAAACCACACAACTCGAAACTACTCCTAAATCATTCTGTAAGCTAAAACTAAAGCGACTGCCTGTCGAATAAAATTTCTCCGTGGTTAAAATAAATTAAAAAATATGTTGCCACTGTAATTTAAGTCACACAGAACCGTTTGTTTCTAAGTGCATGCATACAGTCTCATTACAACTTCACGTCTGTTGTACGCAGTAAAAACTGCTGAAAGGCAGAAGAACGTCGTTTTAAGCGATAGCTAAAACTCAACAAAATGTGTGCGAATGTCTTAGTCGGTAGACCATCTGTGCCGCTGACGCCGCGAAGGAGAGATAATTAGAGTCGATAAAAGAGAGCACGACGTGAGTAATCAGGACAGCTATATACGTTCCAGCGAAATTTAGATCCGATTGAAAAGCTTCAGTTTCGAAAATTTAATACGCGAAACCTATGCCAAACAGGTTACCTAGTTCACTGATGAAATTACAACTTTAGCATGCCAGATTTTAATCCGTCTCAAATTTATAGTTACATCAATTTGCACAAACTCATTAACGATTTTGCCACAGCTTGTGACTGATTTTACGACGGGAAACAGCATTACAATTTGGTCGAGGTTGCATTGAAGTTAGAATACTGTAAAATGATTTAGCTGTAAAACTGCGATTAAATGTATCAAACCAACATAAACATTTAGTATTTAAGAATGTTACATTTCGAAACATCTCAATAAGTCTTGGTTTTGCGTGTGTTTTTAGACCAAACAGAAAAAAATGGTTTAACATATACAATGCATTGTGGTGTGTTTATGGAAGATCATTAATTAAATCTAAAACAAAACTTTTTAATTGACTATATTTTGAATTAAAAAGGAATATATTTTAAAATAAAAAATTGGAATCCAATACCACATTTTATATTTAAAAATCTGGTCTCTGTTTTGGAAATTACAAAATTTACATTACACTTGACCCTTTGTTGTATATACATGATTATAAATAACTTGATTCTTTAAGTACAAGCAATCATGTCTAGTAAGCTTTTACCAATAGTCGTCTACTATTAGGACATTAGCCCGATATTTTTCGACGAAACGCAAACTCGTGAAATTGAATACTTCAACGCCTGCAAACAATTTAAGTGTATTTAATTTTTATGTCAAGCGAAATCTTTCATAAACAAAACTTTAAATATTAATTTAACACATGACATAAAATTAATGTAGTAGAATAAACTCTCTTTTTATTTTTTATCCCCAAGATTTATTATTCTGTTTCTGTAAAGACTTTTTTAAAACAAAATGCGATTGGATTTCATTTAAAGCAAATCAGTGGTATATTCAGAGTTATTGATCTTAAGCGAACAAAATATTAAATTTACACTTGAACTATGAAGCATCGACTCCAGTTCAATGCAGACTTGCATGAAAAAAGACATGGGCCAACAAAACACCCATTTATTCAGCAGTTGAGATATATGGCAACGTCTCAACGTAATTTGCCTGCAATATATTACGCTCTTTAACAGGACAGAAGATATTTATAACGCAATGAAAAAAAAACAAAGCATTTTACGGCGATTAAAACCTTCTGGTCATATTTTTAAAACAAGTATAAATATTATACAGATACGTAATTTAAACAATGGTAGGGGCCGCAAATTTTTCTTTTAAATTTCGCTCACAACGCTAATACAGCATCTACAGTGTTGGTAATAAATAATGCATCACAATTTTAAATACCCAAAAAAGGTATAAAATAACGAATAAAAGCTTGCCAAACTATAAGTGTAGATAAGATTTGCGGAAATAGTGTAACTTTGTGACGATAACATCTAAACAATTTGCCTAATTTTCGATGTAACCCTACTAGTTATGTGAACCAGGAAATGAAAATTAAAGATAATTTCGACAATAATGCTATATTCACATTTCCGAGAAATTAAACTGCCTAAGCGCTACGCGAGTCCCAGTTCCAGGGTAAGCCAATAGGTTACTATGGGTTGTTGTGCTTGAACGGCTCACTTACACATTGACCAATACATCCATAATCTAAATCATGGCATATGGTATATCAACAATATGTTGGTGTCAGGCTATTCAGAATTGGAATATGAGAATGAACTCGGATAAGAAGCTAAGTGAAAATTGGCAAAGGCACAATTCTACTGCGTTACAAATGGAAATGTATTCGGCGAATCAATACCACGTAGTGTAGAAGTCAAATACGTTCGCTCTTTGGGGAAGCACTCTCCAATCTCGCCCTGTAATTTCGCTTACGAGTAATGAGTATGTTCAGCTAAATCGTGTCAACATACAAAACGTTCCACGACTTTTATCAGTGGTAAAACTGTATATCTGAGCCACTCGAATCACGCTGTTAAGGTGGTTCTGTGCACGGGCGGTAGTTACACCCCGATTTTGGTCAAAACGTTACAATCAAGACTTTTAAGTAACAGTAGATGTCGTTAACATTTAGACGAGTTGGCAAAAATTCATTGGTTATAAACAAGATAATGAAACGGGTGTCACAATTTGGACTCAGACTTGCGTTATCACGGTACGGAAATGCGTCTCTGTGTAAGACCGTCCAATTGTTAACTGGTCAATTAAGGTATAGTGTTGAAGTGAGACTCTTTGCGTTCATAATATGTTACAGAACACAAACAAAACACGTCATGACACACTTATTTAGTATACGAGAACATACATTTTCGTTTCGCTAATTCGTGACTGTGAAAATATTATTGACGACACACTCACTAACTGAATTTGGATTACGATATCAGTCGATTGAAATCTGTAACGATTAACGAACAACTGACCTACACTTTCCCTGGTCGCATTTGGTATGACGATAGATACGTGTGGTCCGTTTGTCTATCAACCACAGTGGACAAGCCTTTCTACTTAATAGCAAACCTAATAGTCTTCCTTCCCTTTCCTTTAGCTGCGTACTTCAAACGATTTGATTGACTTTGCAAGCCACTGACGTCATTCTGATGTAACAATGCTAGCGTCCTACACAGCGCGAGAGCAGCCCGATTGACTAGAGGCACTGGCAAAACGCGTAACACGAACCAGCTCTACGGGTGTTATAGGCTTACCAGGTCTACCGATTCAGTCATTCGCGTTATACTTTTCTGCGGTCATCTACGGTCAAAGGAAATAACCAAGCCGCATCTTAGTTCATTACACTCGTACAGAAACGAAGACAAAGGCACAGCCTCGCGGCGCAAAGCATGTAAGACCGAGATATCCAAAAACACTCCGGGCGAGCCAGGCTGCTTCGGTTCCTTGAGACTAAAACGATCGGTAGCTACGTCACAGAAACAAGCAGTGTAGCGGAACGAAGAGTGGTTTCTTCCAGCGCAAACAGACCGTAATAAATTATATAGAAAAAGCATAAAAGAGCGCGCGCGCTGGCCTGTTTTCGCCGACTTTAAAGATACAAAACGCGATGAGTCTACCACACACAGCACAAAACAGCGCAGAGAAAAAATGTGCTCTTGTGCTGCTCTTTTTTGTTTCTTGCTTTATCTTAAAGGCTCTCCTGTCACTCCGACTGACTCACATATCCGCGTAAAAGCAATTCAGAAAGGGAATCGCGAAAGCCGACTTTAAATGAACATGCGCGTATTATAAACAACACATACCGGTTCTGGTTTGATTTTAACTACTTAATATAAACCCTTTATTATTGTATTATTACATCACACCAGCTACTGTCATTCTTTTATGACAAATTTCAAGTTACAAATGTCAAAACTAGTCAGTAATGTCTATTCAGGATGCTAAGGTACCTGAATAAGCACGAAATCTGTCCCAATTTTAATATCATTCATTTTTTGCGTGTTACACAGTACAACCTTAAACTCGTATCTGATCCATTTTGGACGAGTCGCGTGACTAAACTGCCAATCGTTTTTAAAAATTGTTGTAATTATTAGCATTAGCCGACTGGAGTGTTTAAACTAGTTTGAAGCGTAAGTCCACGTTGAACTGAGTCCCATGTTAAGTGTCTTAGTTTACGATGCTTACTAAACATAGTAAATTTCGTCTGTCGTCAGACACGCCATTTGTATTCTACAGTTATCCGCTATCCGCTATCTATAGCGTCCCTTTGGAAATACCAATCATTTAATTCAATGGAATACTTGGGCAGAATTCTAAACTATCAAGTACAAATTCTAGTTTAATTACAATTTATGTAATGACAATTTTTATTCTTTGTGTGAAGCTAATAACAGGCTTAAATCAGGATTATTTCGATTTTTTCTACATTGATTAAACTATGAATAAATGAAAAGGTCAGATTTGGTGTGAAATTCCAATTCCGCAGTTTTGCTTTGCTGTTTGTGTCGGGTAAAAGTAGTAATAACATAATTCTGCCGTAAGCAGGGTTGTCTAACCCGGCCACAACCACAAATGCGAACAATTATTTTAGAAGACAAAAGTACCTTTCAGTTTACCATACTCCCGTTCCCAGGCTGATTCTGCGGTCGCTGTGTGTACAGAAATGTAATATTGTGTTTAAAAATGCGAAGAGGTCTCAATCTAAAAACAAAATAGCCGTTTATGTGTTATTGCACAGTGATATTTAAAATTAGCAAATTACACTAGAGTTTTTATGTATCGTAATGAAATGTATGTCGCCGTTAGAATACAATCTATGCGGCACATTTTGACGAAGAACGCTTTTCGTTCAGCACCAAGACCAGCGCGTTGCACAAGTTCGCAACGTATAGAAGATTAAAAATATATTTTCCCAAACTGCGTTGTTACTTACTTATTTAATATAATCTCTTTAACAGTTTTTGCGTTATTATAGGAAACACTAAAAGGATTGAAAAAGGGAGCAGGAGAGGAAAATTGCATTATGAACTAAAGATTTGGGCGTTAGGGTTAGTATTAGGGTTGGGGTCTCAGTTAGGTTAGTTATGGATTGAGAGTGTTCAAGGCAAGGTTAGAATTAGTTAACATGGATTTATTGAGCAGTTTCCCTTCTCTCCTTCCCTCCTTTTAGTATTTTCATCTGATACGCCTGACAATTCATGGGGCAACTATTAAAGATCAAACTACTAGAGTTCCTTCCTGAATGACAGGGACAGATGAGGTCAATCAGCAACCTTATAATTAGGAGCAACTTTTGCCCGAGAAAGGCTGAAAAAAATGACTATGTTTGATTACTTTTTTTAAATATTTTATGACTGATATTCAAGCTGAATGTATATCGCCTCGCTTTATTTCATCGACATTTGTCAATAGACTCATAGATATATTTATTTAGATGGATGGCGATGAAAACTGGGCAGTATTAAATAAGAAATCTGGAAAATAAGGAAATATGAGAATAAGAAATATATACGAAAAGTAACTGCGAACAATTATACTAATACCTAACCCAGCTTCGTTGAGTTTAAAACTATAGAAATGCAGAAATTGTTACCGCAACCTTCTCCAAAGCAATTACCGGGGCCAGAATAAACGCATGCTCTAATCTCAGTTCTCATCTCTGCCGTTTACACTAAGCGTATATTTGCCGATAGACTACAAACAAAGATAGATAATATTAGGCCTGCAGCTAAAAATGGACAGCATAGGGTTTCTATATCGAAATATTTTAAAACAAGACTATTCTTAGTCGGCTTATGGGCCCATTAGAGGAAAATTAACCGTGCATTAAAATTAATCATCGGCACCCACTTAACAAATATTTTTTACTTAGGTGCCAAAATGAAATTGTTTGCTATTTCCCCGTATGAACCATCAATACAGACCCCTACACAGGACTGCTATTTGAAATGTAGCCAGACAATTTTTGAATATGCAACACAATTTTAAAAGCATTTATGACTATTATACCATGAATATTTGATTGTCCATATATTAATTGATTCATAACCTGTAGAAAATAAAATCTTAGGTGCATAGCCGAACTTCAGAAAAAACACAAAATTCCGGATATTGCAAAGTGAGTTACATACAATCCGATTAACAGACGCATTCGGCTTTGGAAATAAAGTTTTGATGGGATAGTTCAAGAGGGTTCTGTTTATTTCCAGGGAGCTGGAATGCCAAGGGGGCTTTAAGCCTTTAAATAAAAAACAGAATAACTGGCTCCCAAAGTCGGCTGCTGTTACTTTGTATTGTATATAGCCCATACTATTGAAAAGATACTTAATTGTGTCCAAACTATTAATTCCCCTGGGTTTAAGTAACGTCCATTAAGTAGCCCGTCTGAAAGATCACCTACGATGAACAAACAAAAGTTTATTATCGTATATGGTCCGATTGGTTAACGCGACTGAAATCGAATTGTACACAAAAAATGAAGTAAGTGGGCAGCCCGACCATTATGTTTTAAAGCATAGCCCGGCTAAAAGGCACATTTACAGTTGTGCATAATAAATAAACAAGCAACACCTTCACTTAGTTACGGGGTCTTAAAATAGAGGCACGAGAAATAACAGACACAACAATTTGGTCTTATTTATTCGTAGAAAGTGCTCGCTGGTGTATGGCATCAGTGCCTGTATTTGTACGTGTCGTGGTTCGAAAACAATAAACCATACTATGAAACCATTAAACATGGCTAAAAGCACGGTAAGTTAGTTTGGTTTATTTTATTGTTTTCTTAATTTAAATATAAATAAAGAAACACACATTTAAAACAAGTCAAGCCGGAAAAGCCATTATGCGTGATTATACATATACATTATAATATAAAACTTAAACCAAAACATTATAAGTCCTGTTAAGTAAACAAAATGTTTTTTGTAAAGACCTTTAAATATACATATGATTTTTTTAAAGATGTTTTTGTGTGTGTTAGTGAGGAAATTGTTAGTTTGACGAATGTCTATTTTTACGTATAGTGGAATAACAATGTATTTAACTATATAGGTCATATACAGATATAATATATTTATGTTATATACCCGTGGATCGGGATACTAATAGGAGTCACCACACTGATTCACGCAGTCTTGGAGTAAGTTGTTTTCATTTTTTCACATCGCGTATATGTAGCATTCGTCCAACCTTTTACTTTTTAGTTAAGTTTATATTTCTTTCTTCTTATACAGTTAACAAATGCATCATTATTATTATATTAAAATAATATTCCACACTTATACACAACTTTACTTGATATAAGTTGTTTCAAAAATAAAATAACTTTATTGGGAAAACTTCACGCTTTGGATAACAACTAAATAAAGAACTGCACTTAACTTAACGCCGGCGGTAAAATTAACGTTCTTGTCATTTGAGACAATTTTGTCGAAGAAAAAATGTGTACTCACTCTAACACACACTGGGTAGGCTAATCGTGGCACACGGTTACATTTAAGAAGTTAACTATCTAATACCCAGAAAGTGTCATGCTGGCATGTGGCTTAGTAAGACCAAATAGTAACATTACATTTAAAAACGAGCGTACTGACAACTTACCAAGAGATCAAAACTTGATACGGTAAAAAAAACGTTTTTTTCATACGCCAAAACACCTTAATAAACACTATACAATTTTGTGCATTAGCCAAAATTAGTGTGCATAAAAATAGTAAGAACTACTGCACAGGGCCGGTTTTAGGCCGATTTGACCGATTAGATCAAATTGGGCCCCGCACCTTGAAGGGGCCCCGCGCTAGCGGGGTTCTTTCTGTATTACGAGGTTTAAAATACTACTGAAACGTAAAATAAAAAAAATAATATTCTTTCTCATAATATCAATTTGTTATGCATCGTAAATAAGTCAAATTTATATTTCTGTGTCTGCCTGTTACGTCATAATGAATATGGGTTGCTAAACAATATATATATATATATATATATATATATATATATATATATATATATATATATATATATATAGAAACCCCGCTTACCTGACCACCTATGGGACCGCGATCAAGCGGTCGCGTTAGCGGGGTGGCCGTGTTAGTGAATTTTGATTTGGAGAAAGTTGTTGTCATATGCGGTTAAACGTCTGCATTTTTACTACATTTTCACCAAATGCCATTATTTTTATCAGATACTGCAGAATGAATTTAATACTAAAGTTAATCTTGTAAGATTCAGTACTGTTTGCCACATTTTCTTTCGTGTGCGCTCATTTATTCTTATTGTTTTGATCATAAAATAAATTTAATCTTATTATTTTGGTGACAAAGACAAATTATTTGGCACATGTGGTCACTTAAGCGGAGTCAAATTTGTAGATTTGGACCAAAATATGGCGGTCCTGGTCTGAAAACCGGGGTGGTCGCATTATTGAAACAGAATGCAATGCATTACCATAGTAAATTATTTGGGACCGCACTAAAGTGGTCTTGATAGTAAGGTGGTCGTGTTATCGAGGTGGTCTCCAAGCGGGGTTCCACTGTATATATATTTATATATATATGTTTGGAAGTAAAACAATACCGGCATATCGTAAGTAGGCAACCACATTACCTTTAATTTGTTATATAGCAAGTATTAAATGTCTATATTTGTAGTTTGTATGTGTACTGGTATGTATTTTATGATATATAAACACCCATTAATTTTGCTATGAAGAGTAGGGGCCCCGCCATCACATTTCTAATTGGCCCCCCGCGGTTCCTAGCACCGGGCCTGCAGTACTGCATTACAAAAACAAAAAACTTTTTTTGAAATTTGTCCCCTTTTATATCACGTTATCACAAAAATAAACTTGCCGCACACTGAACAGCAGGTGGTGTTCTTCCCTTTATTAACCTCGGTAGCTATTTTGGTGTGGCATATTTTAGTTTTGAGCTTGAAGTTGTATCATACAATAATAACTTACAAAAGTTAGTGTTCCATGCTTGTATATAGTGCTTAATACGATAGTTGTGGTAAATCTAAGATATTTTTTAGTTTACTTGCACAGTTAGTCAGTCTATATGTATATGCAAAAAGTATTTCTTACGCCCGAAGCCCAGGTTTTATTCTTGCCAGTTGCTTTGTATAAAAACGATTTTTGGATCAGTTAACCAAATCAACTACCTAAAAAAAGTAATGGAGTATCA
>CH001736.1:536732-562589 GCA_000149265.1 Ciona savignyi | reverse complement strand
ACAATGTTTCCATGTGAATTCCATGGCATAACGTAATCCATATATACGTGCAACCCAGGCTGAAAAATCGGTGCCTGGTTTCACCCACGAGTTGTTGAATGGAGTTATACAGAAAGAAGTTCCCAATGAACTAAGCTTCACTAAGAGTTTGTTACGAATGTCTGGACAATCAAGTCAAGGTAAGTAGATTGATTTCTATTCTGCATTTTTAAAGTTGTTTTAAAAAGAAGGAATTTTTTAAAAGTTTTGGTTAAGTGTTAGTCATGTACTACTAACTCGTATACTACATGTGGATTTCTAACATAACAATTTATACTTGGCCCAAGAGAGATTTTCATTGCTACGGCAAATAATTTTAACCTTGTTTATTGTTGTATAACTCAACTTTCTACAAATCTCTTTGATTTGCATAAAATCTAATATTTTACAAAGTGTTTTTATTTCACAGAATATGCATTAAACAGAAAGGAAAAAGAGTTTATAAAACTTGGTGAACAAGCTCACACTCTGAAACGAATATTGTCAAAAATACCTGATGAAATGAGTGACAGACCTAGATTTCTTCAAACTATAAAGTAAATTACAGTTTGTACATTGTTCCCTAACTTTAATAATACCGAATGTGTTTAATAACAGTATATTAAAATCCAAACCAAATTGATCCAAATTTATTTACTAATGTTATTTATCTTGAGTTAAAAACTTTCAGCATGGTTTGTGTTCACTGTTTCTTTGTACAAAATAAAAATCATTTATTTTAAGTCTTAACTGGAGTAATTTTATATAGTAAAAGAAATAATTTCGCTCAGAAACATTGCAAGTGCGATCAAGGACTTACTTTCAGCAGTAAATGATGTTTTTAAAAGATACAGTACAAGATCAAACAGGAGGGTAAGTTGCTGTTTAGTTTTTCTAATTATTCAATATGGGGTCTGGGTGAAAAGGATTTTTCTTTAAGGAATAATCCACATATCGGGTAAAACAAAAATGGATTTTAGTCCACGGGCGAAATAATCCACAGATCGAGTAAAACACAGATTTTTGTAATGAATGTGGAAATGCAAATATTTGTAGTAAACCACCAAAATATCGATTTAACATAGCAACCATTTACCGTATTTTATACTAATCCCTAACCCATCCTACTGCCTTTGGGATTGAAACGGACTATTATGTAAAATCAATATTCAAGTCTGCGGGTGTAGGGAAATTCACGTTTACTTCGTCTACGGACAAAAATCTAGTTTTACCCTGTCTGCACATAAAAAAACACATATTTTCCATTGAATGCAATATGTAGCCCAAGTGTGTGTCTTCTCCACAGCTAGGTGTTTTATCTCCTATGTTAGTTTAATATTATGATTTTGTTGAAATTATATCTCTGTGTTTTTAAGAAAATAAACTTAATCTGGAAAATAAAGTTAACGTTATCGACAAATGTATCTTGTTTAGACTGTTCATTTATGTCTTCTGGAATTTTGAGAATTTTTTGTCGAAGCTGTGTCATGTGTAATTGCGTTATTGATTAACCCGATGTTCCAACTGTGCCTTCAAATAGATTGCAATGTTCATAATGTTAATATTTACACTAAACCACACACACACACACACACTATGTGCGGTTTCACTGAGATTGTAGTCAGCCTGGTTGGTTGTCATGTATTGTTCAGGAAATGCATGGCATTAGAATATAGCACAAGAATATTTAATTTAAATCACTTCTGTTCAAAATCAATTAGTTTTTTTTTACTTTTACCCCACCAAAATAGCTTACATTCTATCGTACCTGGTAAGAAAGTCTGGTCTCTATGCTCCCTGCTTCTTGATCACTGCATCCATGACCATTAAACTTCCTGATAGATACCTCACTGGCTGACTAGATCAAGTGGTTTAAAATGTGTTGTTAAAATTGTACTAACAACAAACACTGAATTAACAGTGAAAACCGCAATTTATCCTGCGGTATTCTGATGATAATTCGTGTTCAGTCGACTATCATTTTCTGTTGTTTATTTTATCCTTATAGGAATAAGCATTTAAGCTTAGTATCCTGTTTTGTGATCGATTTTATCTTACATACATGTTGTACCTTACATTATCTAAACGACACCTATCCGCAGTCATGTTGCTAGTGCCGTTGTAACGCTTGATATCTCTTTATTTATTAAAACAAAATATCACCGTTTCATTTCATGGTTCGTATAGAATTACTTGGTTTATATTATCATGGAATTAAGGCCCTTGATAAGAGTAGGCTGGTCAGTTGGGCAGCTGGTAATTAGTTTATTACCTTGGTTTCTTCTGACCATTGTGTAATTGTAGGCACTTGATGTACAAAAGAAAGAATTCGTGAAATGCTCCAAAGCATTCAGTGACACCCTCAAATCCTACTTCAAAGATGGAAGGTAACTTTTCAATTGAATTTAAGTATTTATGAAGCTAGTTTGAGCTGTAGCAATGCCAAGATTGTTTTCTGCTGTAACTCAATGTGGTTTACACTTAACCTTATCTTGTCTGTAATGGGAGAATGCAACATATTATTGTATTGTGCCCCGTCATGTAATATTATGTATAAATCCAACAGCAAAGTCCCAAAATTTTGAAATTGGCGTCATCAGTGTTTTATTTAAATAGATAAATAAAAAAACTGATGATCTAAGAACTACCGGTAGTTTCAATATTATAACTAAAGGTAATTGATTTTCTGGCTATTTATTTGCCTTAGTGCTTATTACAAGAATCTATTGCATTGTTATGATTATGTGAGCACTATGAATAGAAGCGTATGTGTACAATATCCTCTGCTTAGCCATCAATTAACATATGGATTTTTCCACGACCATACTATAGTACTGAGTCTTAAAAATCATTATGTTCTGAACTTATGTTCTACCTGTAATAGCGATGTAATTTTATGTTCAAAACATTTATAATTTTTTTTCTGGTAATTAAGTTTATATGTATCTGTTAAAATCATGCCGTACCAAAACACTTAATTTTCTTTGTAAAACCGACAAGTGATTATGGTAAAAAAAGTTGTATAAAGCACTTGACCCTTTAGGTATATTTATGAAACATTGAGTCTGGAGTTAAAGCCTAAGTTTCTACAATAGCATTTTTATTCTTTATTTTTGTTTATCCTTAATTTTTATTGTATTTGTCACACATGTTTTTATTTTTTCAGTACTTAATTTGTTAATACTTTCCACAGTGAAGTACCTGTTTACGTGAGCGCAAACCGACTCATTCACCAAGCCAACGCCATCCTTCTCGTCTTTAAAATGACGTCACCAGACTGAGTTTGCCACACGAACAATGACGTCACGTGAGCGTGATGTCATACGACCTTATACGTCAATTTTAGTCGCAGCGCGCCAAACATGAACCGGTATTATGCCTTTTTAAGCCAACGGCATGGTTAAATGCTTCCTCAAAACGTTTCATTAAATCGGCAATCCATGTTACACATTTTATCCGGTTAGTATTTGTAATCAATTTTGCCCGTATTTAAAATGCATGCCGCGTTTTGGTCACTCGCAACACTATTAATGATAAATGTTGCGAAACACTTCTTTAGCGTCTAAAATGCAGGATTCTGCTTCGTGAAAACGTGCAATATCACACACCAGTCAATCTAACAATAGGTATAACTATAGAAGCATAATATTTATCTGAAAACATAACGTTTTCTTAAATGCCTATGACAGTATGTAATTTATTTGTTTTATCAAAAATAGACAAATATTTTGCTTAGTTTTGTTTATTAATGTATTTTACATATCGCACAAAAGTAAGATATTTTTACTTGAATTAAAAATCCGATTCTCGAACGCCAGACAGAGTAACTTCGTTGTTTTCATTTCCATTGTTACGTGTTATTACGTCACACACACCTTTCATTCTACTGGTGCTTCCTGTCACGTGATGGCTTTGTCACAGACAGTCCAAATGGCGCGATTAAACCAGACGTTTTGGATAAGTGCGCCACATAAGTCCCAACAAAGTATTTCCACTCGCATTCACAATACACAGCACTTAAAAAAGCGCCGACATATTCCCAAAATGTAGAACATTTCCGCTAAAGCTTATACCAAATAAAAATTGCATGTTTTTTTTTCAATTTGGAAGCTTAATTTTAACGAGAACGAGCCCATATATAGTCCAGTTTATGCTTTATACACTGGGAAACTACAACATATAGCCCGTGTACCAGTACATTTGATATACACTTGACGTTCTTTTATCATTGTAATTTCACCAGATAATTGTGGTTTAGGAGCGTTTTACAATAAATTTCGTTTCGTATTCAATCTGAGTATATGTATGGTCAGTTCCGAACTTTTTAAACAGGATGGCTATTACTGGGAGTTGTATGTTCTTGACCGCTCGAATAGCAAAGTAGATATAAATAGGACTATTGTGACTGATATCTTAGTAACCTGGAAACAATTCTCTACGATATCACCAGGTAATTGGGGGTAAAGTCCTGTGTCTGTTTGTGTACATTCCATCCCACAGTATAAGGGTTCAAGTGGTGTTTATTCTTAGCCGAAATTACCATATAACCTTAACTGTTCATGGTGGTACTAGACTATGGACCGTACCTCTTAATAGAATAGAATGGTTGTTTATTCCCGTAAATAGGGTTAACACACGGACAATCGTCACCTCGCGCCCACCTTCGGGTTACCGGAGCTATTGCATTGTGTTGTGTATGACTTACACGTTCCTTTAATTTAGTTAAAACCATTATTCCGCAGGTCGGGCAATTTCCGGTAAGTGACTTGACCAAGGACACAACTGATTAGCTAGCGACCAGTTTCGCATAGCTTCAATCCTTCGGTTGAAAGGCGACGCACTACCGCATTAGACAAATCTGTTGGATGAAATATACAGTATATCGGCAGAAGCTGAGTTGTTCCGCTGGTCAAACTATGTGGTTGAAAGTTTTAGCAATGCTAACTGATACGTTAATTATTTGCATTAACCATTCGTTTTACAGTTACCTCAAGGGAAATTCTCCCGAGATCAAAATATGTAAAACAGTAGCCAATTTTTGGCGACCACAAGTCTTTTTAGTCGAAATCTCGGGACTAAGAAGAATGGATAGAATATTCATGTTTGTCCGGCTGGTTAGTCTGGCGGTTAAGTGCGTCGCCTTTTAATCGAAAGGTTGCAGATGAGAAACTGGTCGCTAGCTAGTCGGCTGTATCCTTTGGCAAGGCACTTTACGAACATTGCCTTAACCCAGCGGATTAATGGGTTATACCAAATTAAGGGAACGTGTCTATCATATACAACACACTGCAATAGCTCTGGTAACCCGGCGGTGGGCGCGAAGTGATCTTACGATTGTCAGTGTGTTAACCCCCTTGGTTTTCCCATTCACGGGGATAAACATGAATATCCTTTCCTATTCTATTCACGTAAATGTAAAAAAACAAGGGGGTTAAGACATGGGAAATCACCAGATTACCTCACATCCACGGTCGGGTTACCGCAGCTATTGCAGTGTGTTGTGTACGATTCACACGTTCCTTTAATTTAGTAGAACCTATTATTCCGTTGGATTCAGGAAATGTCCCGGTGCCTTGCCCAAGGACACAACCTAGCTAGTATCTAGTCTGGAACCAAATACTCCAGGCACCCCATACCCACCTTAACAACCGTGTTCCCCAAAATCTCCATAAGCTTAACCACACGCACACCCGTTTAAAAATGTTGGAATTAAGTTGATAAGAAGTTAACTCTTTCTTTGTTTTTTAATGTTGTTGTATTTTTGTGTTTCAACATTAAAAATACTTCACATGGAACACAATTTAATCACAGGATATCAAGTTTAGATAAGTAACTCGGGAACCAATTAGTTCCTGCTTGCAGAAACAAGCGATATACAATTTGTATAAGATATACAAAGTGTGAATAAGAAGATAAGATATACCAAGTGTGAATAACAGCAATACATAAAGCGAACAATCTAAAAGAGTTTTTACAAATAATGACGGTTAATATCTCTCATGGGACTCATGGAGGGTACCACTCGTCACATCCTGCCGTTCATAGAGGTCTTAATTGGTTATACGCCATCTTGGAAACGGTGACCGTTCCAGTTTGGTTTAAACTGTTTGAACTTACTAGTAGAGGTCATTCTGTGAGACTCCGGTCCAAATTTTAACCGTTTCGGTTGACTGCTTCGGCTATTACAGGCCTTCGACTGAAGGGTGGTCATTCTGTAGATTTCATTTGGCGACAGCGTCACTGGTGATGACTGAAACTCTTCGTACACATTAAAATTCACTGCTTGATGTTCCACAAGTTTCAGCACATTTTTTCACTGTAATTTGAAAGGTTTAAAGTCCATAACCAGGGTACAAATAGTTGTTTTTGAGTAAAAAAACACACCCAATGTCACCTTTGAGCCTCGTGTGACCACATTTTGTCCGCCTCCACTTCTTTCACCAATGTTTGACAATCAAGGATGGTTAGGATTGGTAAGTTTTTATATCTTCTGTATGCATAAGTGTCCAACAACACATCTAGGCCTTCACACCTGCCCAAAAATTGAAAAATATGAAAAAAAGGTACAAATGTGGATACCAAGAGGAGTACATTTTTCAGTCCTATATCACAAATCGGATTAACAGTCTGTATCGAAAGATTGTCTGGTATTTATAAAAGCCATTCGAAGTTAGGTTCTTGAAAAAATATCCGAACGACCCTCTACCGGAGTGAAAATAACCAAAAATGAGAAAAAATGACTAATTAATTACTTTGCTAATTAGCATAAGTAATTAAGTGTAAGATTTTAGACCAACAGTTGACTAGTAACATTTATCCACACTCAAATTTCTATAAATTTGGAGATTTTGGCAAAAAATTCAAAATAGCCCGTTTTTCATTTAGGAGGCGTTCAACTAATTATTTTCCCTATCTCTCCAATGCAAACTGACCTCACAAAAACGACTGTCACTCAAAATCCTGACATAGGAAGTCTTAGATTTTTTCACAATTTAAAATTAAAGCTTGGATCTGCAACCTAAACTCAAAACCCTACAAAATTTTGTTTAAAAATTTTGAGCCCGTACCCCTTCGTACATCGGCAACTTTTTTCCAACAAAACAGCTAGCAGATGCACATTCAACACCTTTATTTTACAAAGCACTGCTCCACGATTACAAAACTTTACAGCTAAACGAGAACACCGGCGCGCAGCCTAGCACATGCTGCTTTCAACAAAACAAACATTGGGGAATCACCACCATTGTTACTCAGCAAAACACTAGTTTAAAAACAATGACTCATGGAGGGTACCACTCGTCACATCCTGCCGTTCATAGAGGTCTTAATTGGTTATACGCCATCTTAAGGGCCTACATTCTTGGTGCCAACGTCACTGTGGACACTCCCCCACTATTGTATTGTACTGTATTGCATTGAATACTCTCACACGAGAATCTGGTTTGATCTAAAGCGCCACCATGTGGTGAATGATAAAAGAGTTTTGTACCATACATTTTTGATTTATGTTATAAGTAGGCTTATAGGCTATAAGACACGGCCGTTAAACTGTGTGAAAATTAATAAATACAATGTAATTAAATCATTAATAATACAAATAGAGCCACATATAAAGTGTGCTTTAATGCGCGACCAGTAAATATCTGTTAGTGAATAAGATAAGTATCTCGATATGTTCTTACAGCAATAGTATGTACAGCAGACCACAAGCGCCAGATAACCTTGAAGCAACCTTAATTCCCACGTACCCATCTCCAACTACTTTATAACTTTTAAACTTGAGTTAACTTTTACTGAAAAAGTTTCTTTATAGCTTTTATTTTGTTAAAATTGAGAAGTTTTCCAATCAGTCCGTTATATTTTTTCATACATCCTATATATAGTAACACCTTTTAACTAACTGTTTGATTTGTAGTTGTTTCCTGTTTTAGTGTTTTATCCAGGGTGTTGTGTCAGTCGAGATGGGTTTAAATACAAATTCAGTTCCGGTTGGGATTTACCTTTATATAAATTACCCAGTCACTTTTTGATAAATATTATATTGACCTTTATATTAACATAAACTATTAAAAATGTCATGTGCTCATTGTTCTGTCATTTAATTCCGGGTTTTCCCGAATTAACTTAGTGTACCGCATTTGTTAAGGAGCAGTACACATCCACTAGTAAACACTGTCTATACAATTAATAGCATTTCTATTTAAAACAATTTTGGGTGGTGGCGGTTAAATAGGTTAGGTCCGGATTGCGGTAATGGAAATGTCAATTTAGCGGTTAAACTATGGTTCGGGTTCAGTGCAATTTACATAGATTTATGGTTTATATTTCGTATCGGTACACGGGGATAAACTTGTCACGGTTTCGGGTTTAGTTCCAGTTGGATTCCTGGTTTTAACGTAAATATTACATGTATTTTTATTTGTTCTTGGAAAAAAATAATGAATAACTAATGTCTGAAACAATTAAAATATCGTGGCCAGATACGGCTACCATGACGATTATATTCATTTTAAATATTTAGTAGATCCAATTTCACGGTTTAGAGGAGGTAATTTGATCGGATTTACATTGGTCGGAAATGTAGAACGCCTCGACTATTTCACCAGTGCGTTACTTTTTTCAATGCTGTTTATATTTTATTAAGGCCACGTCGCTTGTAACTCGAGTCTGGCTGAACCGATTGTGATAAATAAGGTATCTATCTATAGATATATGTAATGACGATCTAAAGAATGACGCTTAGCGATGTATGTCGTTGACTTTGCCCATTAAGTGAAGAAAAATAAGTTTTGCCATCCACAGACTTCCAATTTTCACACGAATCTTCCTAAAAGTTCTTACCCTTTGTCACTGCCGTTTAAGTATGAACACGTGACGTGTGGCACAGTATATAAATCGAAAGCTGTGGCCACATTTACGCTTTATTTACAATGATCAGTTGTATGAGCTCTCCTATGAGTTAAGAGTACTCAGACTCGGTCGTTAAAGCGGAAGCATTCAGTTACGTCACCGGTATTTGAGAAAGTTGTGTTTTGATTTCACTGGCTCAAGAGAAGTTAGTAGGCTATGACTTAATATAGGGCATTTTAATAAATAAATAGCGTCGTATAGGCGCTGTTTTTCCAGCACTATCGAATGACCGGCAAAGTGACACTAAAATTATGTGTCTGCGACAAGTAGGTTAATTACTGGTAAGTTATACTATCAGTGACCCTTGTATTTTAACGGTGTCCTAACTTTTTTGTAAATTTAAGTAGAATGTGAGAACGATACACGAACCAAATCTTATTAAAAAACTTGTAATGCGCTTATGTTCACGTTGAAAGACCAAATCTCTTTATTGGAATGAAACCGGATCAGTCTTTTATTACCATGCCAAGGCGGTACAGCGCTTGTACGTGGTTTCAACTTAAGCATATTAAGTGAATTGCGTTTTTATAAATTTTTCAACGAAAACCGTGTATTCGGGCGTGTTTAATAAACAAGAAACTTAGCGTGCTGAACTAATGTCTATTGGATAGCAGCCAGCTGTGCTGTAAAATCCCCGATACGTGTGTGCATTGAAATGGGGCATTCTTTTACGCTAAAAGATAAATTTAGTTTAGTGTGGAGACGATACGCAAAGTAAAAAGGAACTTGTTATGTTAGTAGGCTATGGCACTCGTATTATCATTTAATGAGCAGGTGCGAGTGAAGTTTTTTCGACTTACAGGACTCTCGTACAGTGTCAGTTTTTCATAGTTAAATATAAGGATAAACCATTACCGGGACTAGTATTGTCCAATTACTTGTTCAACATAGTGGAAATGTATGCTCTGTCTTAATTACAGTATTTGCATCATCGAATAACTGCGGCAAACAATATGTTAGGCCATACAAAAGCTTTTGTGTTAACAAATTGAAACAGTGATCAATAAACTAATTATTTTCCATACAGAATTTCATCAATTTCAGACAGTGATATCCTGAAGCTAAATTTGGTTTTCCTTCAGACAGGCGTTGCACAAACGGAAATTGTTAAATGTTCATGAATTTCAGAACTGTATTTATTGCGTAGAAGCGTTGGAATTTGTAATATCTGTTGATAGTTTGTGGTACATTGGTGCGTTACATATACTTAATTAGCGCACGCTATGTTAAAGAATCACAGTTGCCAGGATGTGTGAATCACGCTTAGTGTATTGTAGCACAATATTTTAAAACAGAAACTGCAGAATTAGGACTATGAGGTTCATTGATTAAAAGGTAACATTTAGATAACGCTTGATTCTTTTGGTAAGTTCAGATACGTCATTTAATTAAACATCCGGATTCCCGTAATGTGGTTTTGTTGTGCTATATTGAAATCGCTAGCTTTTGGCTGAGCTTTTGGGTATCTAGGAAGCAAGTATGTAAATTCATAAAGCATTTTTCCAGTTGGCTTTAACTAACGCACAAAGCCAAATACAGTAGTTTACAGCTCTTGTTTTGTTATAACGACACAGGTATGGATTTCTTGTACTGTATTGATTTTAATTTAATAGAAAGCACGAACTTTCGCGACCGGCCTACGGTCGCTTATTCAGGTGTAAAATGATGTAGACGTCGATGCAGCGATCACCCGCGTGTAAAGAAGGCAAGGGGCGGTATGCAACGTTAATAACCAAACGTGTTAGCGAGAAGCTAAGGGCAAATTGTCCACATGATAACATTATGAATACGTGGCATCAAATTCTGGTAATATTTTGCCACACAATTATCGTAAAAATCAATAAATCGTTAATATGTCGCTTTATAAGCTATGCTGGCGAGCAAATATCCTGATAATCTGATAATAGACCGTTTCTGACTCCAGTGTACAAAGTGTTTATGACTGCTTCCATTGTTTGTTTTGCGTTACATGTACTGTTAGATGCTTTTGGAGATTGTAAATTGGAAGGTATAATGGGAAAATAAGCACTGGCACTGCAGGCTATTATAGTTCATAAATGTTTCATGTGCAGCGTAACTGGGCTATGTAAAACCTAAGCTGTCGCGCCTGACTTTCTACACGATTATCGTGCCACGTTTGTGTCATTCGTAATAATGCGTGGTCACTCAATCAATCTACTGTGTAGAATTAGAATTTGCAGAGCAGTTTACTGTAAAGTCGTTTCTGACATAAGAGGTATAGGTAACAGGTTACTTACTGTAAACATCAGCAACCATTTGTTTTCAAGTAATGGTACATTGTGTATTTTAGTAGTTAAAACCAAAGTATTTTAGTAGGTAAAACCAAAGACCTTGTATAAGGTTAGAAACACAAGTATGGAAAGCTTAGCTCAGGGACGAAGCACTACTATTCACAAACAAAAAAGACTATGACGTTGATATTATTCCACAATGTATATCATAACTGCTATGCAGACCAATTTCATATTCATTGTACCTGCTTAATACATGCTGGGACAGGTTTTCGAAAGCACACAATGGTAATGTAAAGGCGTATTATTAGTTATGTTCTATTAATATCGTGTTTGATCCTATATTTGAACTTGTATAATTTTTTCAAAACTTGTTAAATTGATTCATTCAAATTCGTTGTGATTCGTCTAAGGACAGTCACTGACTCGCCCTGTACAATGCGTAATGTATGCTATTGCGTTTCTATCGCTGTCTTCTTCCGATTCTAAATACAATTGAGTGTCATTTCAGCAAGGCAATAAATATACTAAAATTTGGTGCTAGTAAGATATTAATAATTACTTTGTGGTGTAAAAATGTGTGTTTTAATAAACGATAGACTTTAGTCATATTTACCCAAGATGGCGGTATTGTTTACTGATAAGACGTGTTTAATAATCAATAATTTGATACACCTTTAGCCACTATCGTTCTGACTGTTTGTACTCAATTTCCGCCAAGGCATTGGAAATCATGAATACACAACGTTCGTTGTTTTCACCAGTCAGGTTATCGGTTCAATCTCTACCTTTTTCTATTTTTTTGCAAGGCACTTAACGGTCTATGCTACGACTCGGTGGATTAAAAACATTATAAATATCGTTACATTTAACATATCTTAATATACAGAATTAACTGCTTTAGGTATAGAAATATTAATTCGTAAGTTGAAGCGTTTTTCTTCTAATTTTGAGCATTTTGAGAAGAATAAATGTCAACAGATAGTATTAAAAACGCTTTACTTGAACCCGAACCGGATAAACAACGTCGCCATTCGTGGGGCGGACGAAATGCTGGCATTGACGATATACCTGAAATGGCCGAACCGACCAAAAGCCGAAAAGACCTTAGTTTAACTGCTCGACGACGGCGAGAATTAAAACGAACCCCGGGTGTTTGGGACCAAACTGACCGGACGCTTTTTAAGGGAGATTCGTCGGTCTCTGAAATTGTGGCCCAAAGCAAATTGGTAGGTGAATCTATTGAAATCCGACCAATATATTTCTTGTGTGGGAAGAGCAACGTCCCTTTAAAGGTGATATTTGCATAATTTATGCGGTTTACATTCAAGTAAAGATGGCTGTTTACATTGTACCACAATTTGTATTAATCATTGTTGAAAAAAAAAACTGTTCCACGAATCATTTTAGGTAGAAGATCGACCACAAGAAAAGAGAGACTGTTGTACAACCTGGGGTTTAAGGAGAAGGCCCAACAAGATCGAAAATAAAGACAACAAACCTAACGACACAAATTCACCACAAACTGCCGCCCCAAAGCGACGAAGTGGCATCACAAGTTGCGCCACCGCCAATTCGCCGTCAAAATTTTGGTCAAAAAAAAACACTGTTCGTTTTTCTGGAATGGACGATTCGGCCGCTGAACCGGCAACCCCTCCAGACATAAACTCAAAGGCGTTTCGAAATCGGAGGGCGACTGTTTATTATTCGTCCTCGGGGCGGCCATCGGTTATGGAGAGAAAGTACGTATAAATATAAATTAGAAGAATGTGTTTTGCAAAAATGCTTGATTTATAAGTAATGTTTTTATGTAAAACAAGGGGATATGATTACGCAGGTATACTGTAGGACTGTTCTCTGGGGTGCGTTTATCTGGTGTTAAATCACGTTATTTTGTGTTAAAATGTGGTTTTGTTGAACGAATACGTTTCAAAATATGTCACAGAAAGTCACCATCAGGCAACAACGCAAATTAGTATCTGTTGTATTGTAGCTCTACTATATAAGTTTACTTTGGTGTAATTTCTCAATTGGTTTTTGTCGTGTTTTCTGTAACTCTTGTCTTCAAGTATTATCTGCTTGACTTAATTTAGAAATTATACGCAGACATCCTGCCAGAGTAGCGCTTGAAGCAAAAGAAGGAAAAGCACTGGAACAAACAAAGGACATTTGCAGGGACTACATTGTACACAGATTACAGCAGCGAAAACTTGCGTCAAGGTACATATTTCCTGTTTTGTTTCTAAGACATTATAAAAGTGACTACTAATACGATACTTTTTTGCACTGTATGATGGATGTAGCCCGGCGTAACATTTGGTGCCAGTTAAGATAGCAAAATAAATTAGTAATCGAGTTATTAATGCCATTTGCTAGCTTCGCAGAAACTTTCGTATTTTAAAACCAAAACCGAAAAGCGTAGCAAAGGTAAGTCATCGCAAGGTTAATAAACAGTTTGACAAACGTTGTTATCAGACGGTGCTTTTGGTAAATGTTTAATGTAATAACGAACTTGGTTTAAACCAGTGCAATTTCATATATTTGTTTATCTTCAGAGTCATAATTACGCGGCAGCAATCAGCTAGCAGAGCACTTTCCTGTGACGTCATCTTCATCGCCAGTGAACTGGAACGACTTCACAAAAACCTCTACAGCGATGTGTCAAAACAGGTTTATTGCAATACATTTATTAAGCAAATACTTTTTAGAAGTTGTTCGGTGCTTGGACTATGTGTACGCTTTGGACTCGACCCAATGATTAATCAGCTGTCAAAACAACTTGTAAATCTTGTATCACATGGCACGTAAGCGCTGGAAATTGATTCGAAAACTGCCACAGGATCTTGTGCCCAATCAACATTCATCCGTCTTTACTATTTTAAGTTATCGATTTTAAGTTCGTAACAGTAAACCAAGTATAGAACGCTTAAAAATATTTGCTTAAACAGAAATTATGTTTTATTTACAGATCGGAATAACGCTACGGTCGGAAGACGTATTAAGGAAGGTGTTTTTTGAACTTGCCGGAGAAATTCTTACAACTGAAGCCATTAAAGTAAGGTCGCCACCGTTTTGACTTTAATTTAGCCACTGGTTTTCTTTTAGGGTGTGAGGTACACTTTTCCCTATTTTAATTAGAACAGGTTAGCGCATAGGATACTTAAATTCTAAGTGAATAGAAACAAAGGGCACAGGCAATCGTCAGAGCCCACCGTCGGGTTACCGAAGCTATTACACTGTGAAAAGTGCGATGGTCAAAATTGCAACTAAAGTGCCTTTCAAATAACACATCCAAAGTGCCTCGTCCAAAAAGCATCAACTTATGGCATAATTCTACATTTTTAAACTTGCTGGCGCGCTAACTGGTCGGACTGTTGCGTTGATTTTAAACTCAATGAATTGTTATATTGATTGTTAATTTTATAGTTTATTGTAATTATAATAAACTAGAAGTCAAAACTATTAATTTAGGGAAAAGGTCATTTACCCCTAAGCTAAGAGTGGTTATCGTGTGTTCGGTTGTTGGATC
Organism: Ciona savignyi; assembly: GCA_000149265.1. Taxonomy (NCBI): domain Eukaryota; kingdom Metazoa; phylum Chordata; class Ascidiacea; order Phlebobranchia; family Cionidae; genus Ciona; species Ciona savignyi. The sequence goes on along the minus strand of CH001736.1, from coordinate 547,880 downwards.
TATTGCATTGAAATTATGTTTGTCATTTATAGCAACTTTTCTGCAAACCAAGTAAATAGATGGCAAACTTAGCGTAATATACAATCTCGTTGTATTTAGACCGTGAAGGATTCTGCTGCTTCTGGTGAAACGAAGAAAGAAAAAGCGCGCGCTTTTGTTTCCAGCGGTTCTCGAACGATCGAAATATCTTGGGGGCGAATCTGCGCTGTGGTTGCCATTGCTGGGGGTGAGACTGGAGTTGTTATTCTCTTTAGAATAGATTACTTATACTTCAATTGGAGATACAGGGGGACGTCTTATTTCCACATTATCCGCAAGATTAACGCGCAGTATCAGGGTGGCGTACAAAAGTCAGAATTGCACATGGATTTAAGAAAACTAACATTCGCAATATTTCATTTTTTCAAAAGCCTTTGGTAAGATTGATTAAAGTCCATTCTCCACAGGACTCTCAATAGATTGCGTGAATCAGGGCCATTCAGATTTAGTAAACCAGCTTATCGAGTTTTGCGGTGAATTTGCGAGCGAAGAAGGAGTTCTGCGATGGATCGTTACTCAAGGTGGATGGGAAACCTTGAGGCAAATGACGGACGACCACACTGCCAGCAATACGTCAAACGATTACGGATACTTAGCGCAATTTTGTAACGTGGCTTTAGCGCTAACTGCATGCACTCTTGCAACTGTATTAAGCGTGGTTGCGATTGCAAGCGTATCAGACACAGCTGGTTAAATAAAGTTCATTGTTTCTTTTTTTATTTAAACTTTTGAACGTTGGAAAAGGTTTTGTTATATTTTCGGTAGCAAAATTCAAAAACATTATTCCTTACATTGGATGTGTTCTTAACTACTGCTTAATTAACTCACTATAATTCACTAGATTCAACAATATCCCCACGTAGCTTTAACAAGGAAAAAGGACTAAGCCAGCAGGTGGTTTCGATCCAAACCTCTTTACTAAAACGAGACTTAGCCTACTAACCCACTGATCAATACAGTTTGGTGTGTTCACCTGGTTACGATGGAACATATGCCGCTTGTATTAGTTAACTGGGTGTCTATGCTGATTACTTTAGTTCCTATGAAACTTATGCTGCTTGTTTAAATATTGAGTAATGTGAGACTGGAGGCCAATGAACGTTGATGCAATATACACACAGAGAAAGATTACACAGTGTGATAAGAATAATGCAAAACAAAATCCAAGTTGCATTTACAAGGGCACAGACATTTTATTTAGTAAACCCAATATCAATTTGCTGGGCTAATGTAAAGTAAGTAGGGTTTTACAATTAGTGGCGATCAACACGTGGTTGATTACAAGAGTCATCATGATGAATTATATCACATCATATGCAAAGTTTAAACAGGTCAAACAAATTAATGTAAGCTAAGGCAAGATAAGTATGTTATAACACGTAAGTACCAGCTTCGTGTATTTCAGTTTAGTCCTCATTGCTCAATGCCTTTTATATAAGCAGATATGCGACATGTTAAATTGATTGTACACAAATGACTGCAAAAGTAGGCTACTTTTATATGAAGGGCATGGTGCGACTTCGAGGCTTGGGCAAAAATAAAACAAAGTAAGCTGCGGCATGGCTAGGATCCGATACCGTCAATACACGCGGAAAGATAAGACTTGTCGGTTTAAAGCGTTTTCACACTAAATAATTTATTACTAGTGTCGAAAGATAATTACCCACATTTGCAAACGCGAGGTCAGATAGCACAATTGGTAACGGCGCCGGCGATCTACAAGCAGGCGGACGGTTATGGGATCAAAACTACCCACTAGTCGGTTGTCACTTAGGGCAGGCACTTAGATTAACTCATAGTATTAATTACTAAAACTAAAACAACCTTTAAGCTTATATAACACGCTACAATAGCTCCGGTAACTCACCGATTGTCGTGGTAAGTGATAACCTTCCTTTCGTATTCCGTGATAAAATTTGAAGATTGCGTGAGTGATAACTCTTCCGCGTATTCCCATTTACTAGATAAGCGCAATGTATTCTATCCCTTTAAGGTTCGTTGTATATATGTGATTAAGCTTTTCAAAGAACAATTAAATCCCCGGTTTAGGAGTTGGGCGATATAATTGCACCCAAACCGCCAGTTATGGTGAGCAATGTATGGGGTATTATGTAACTAGATACATTTATGTATATATGTTTCCATACCGACTGGTGTACCTCCAACAATTAACTATAGTCCCCGCAAAGTAGACCGCACACGTATGTATTTTATAATCATTGATTCCCATTCTTAAAGCAGATGCGATGAAAGAGTTTTAGTTTAAAAAAGTGATGTTGTTACACGTTTTTGCATAAGCCATTACATATTTTAAAATGCAATTAAAAGTTTATCAGACAGTGTACGCATATTATCTATCTATTTCCCTTATATAATAATTATCATTTTATTGCTCTAAAATCGTGTACTTTATAAATTGTAGGAGATAAAACATAAAATAATGATATAATTTGGTAAGTTCAAATAGCTTGTTGGTTAAGACATTCCCGAAAAAATGTGAACTATGATTTGTTTCTGGTTAGTCTACTGAATTGAACAGTTTTGACAGCAGTATATTGTGCTTATAAAAAGGTATTCGTAATGTTTTATTTTGAAACCAAGGCATTGCATTCCTTAACTCATATGATGTCAAAATGGAAATGGACTGTGGAGGTATTTTCAGTTACACAACAACATTTGTAACATTTAGTAACCGAAAAACAGATCACCCCAACCCAACCCCCCAGCCTCTAACCCTATAACCTTAACCCCCATTCCCCCGTATGGAAAGTACGTCAATTTTCGCCGAGATCTCGAGTGTGCACACGCCAAATATTTAAGTGTGCAGTGTGCAAACGTCCAAGAGTGCACACTTTAAGTGTGCATTATCTCCTTTTTATTACTATTTTGTAAAAATCTTAAACAAACGTATTATTCTATCCTAATTCTATCGTGTCCGTCAGCTAACATATCTATCTACGTAACAAAAAACGCACTGACAGTAAATTACCCGAGGTCCAGAGGTAGGTTTACACTTTACAGGTTTGTTGGAAATTATGCGATGTTTACGGTTCCTCTAAATACCCAGTGTGGGCAGTGTGTAGGCAGTGTGTAGACAGTGTGGGCAGTGTGTAGGCAGTGTGGGCAGTGTGGCAGTGTGTAGGCAGTGTGTAGGCAGTGTGGGCAGTGTGTAGGCAGTGTGTAGGCAGTGTGGCTATTGTGTAGGCAGTGTGCCAGAGTTAGGGTTATAGTTAGTGTCAGAGTTTGGGTTAGGGTTATAGTTAGGGTTATAGTTAGGGTCAGAGTTAGGGTAAGGGTTTCAATTGTGCCCACAATGGCCACACTGCCTACACACTGCCCACACTGCCCACACTGCCTACACACTGCCCACACTGCCTACACTGCCTACACTGACTACACACTGCCCACACTGCCCACACTGCCTACACACTGCCCACACTGGGTATTTAGAGGCACCCCGATGTTTATACTGCCTGCTCACGAGCATGTGTGAAATTACCCAAGTGTGCAAAGACGCAGGGAATAAAAAATCTCGAGTGTGCAGCTGCCGTACTTTCCATACTGGCCCATTCCCATGCAAGTTTAATTACTTGGTCTCAATTTTATCTTGGTTTAATGATGTGGCCACAGGTATCTTATTATATCATGGTGTATATAGTTACATTTCCACAGTCAGTAGGTACCTTTAACCCACCCACATGTTCCCAAGTAAACCAAAACAGTTATTGTAGTTTCAAATATGTTCGGTGGCTAAATGGGAGGCGCCAAACTAGATAACTTTTAGTTTTTTTTGGTGCCTTCCTGTTTTGCTGTAGTATTTTTTATTTCTTTGGTTAATTATTGGAATTTCAGTTAACGCCATATTTGTTTTGGTATATATATATATACGACATGTATTTTTAAATTGTTGGTTATAAACGCTGCAGCGAAAGAAACAAAAATAAAAATTGTATTGTATAAATGTTCGGTTATCGAAGTTCTGAAAGTAAATTTGTGTTACTGCAAGTGCCATTACTCCCACTGTTTACAGTTTGGAAGTTTAAAATTGGGCATTTAGTAGTTAGTTTTAACCATCAAAGTATGCAAATTGTTGATTGGTACCAGCATGCACCTGCCGAAATTTCAAAGCTATAACTGATCTATAACATATTCTCCAGTCCAAATGTGTAGTATGTTTTAAAAATTTTAACAAACCACTTGTTAATTTAACAGTGATATAACAATTATACGTTCCAAAATTCAGGACATAGATATTTTAGATGTTGTATGCATTTAAATTCCATATCTTGGTTAACTTATTATGGATTTAGAAGAAGACGAAGAGGATGAGATATTGGAAGAGATGGATGTCTTCCTTTCGAAGGGATTGGATGGGATGGTGCATCTTCTGCAGTATCCGGTGTGTGATACTAAGCGAAAGTACAATCCAGACCAAAGACGAACTGCCCGTGTCAAACCGTTACATAAAAAGTTAGAAATGGATGTTGTGTTGGATGTAAGCAGTCCTAATTATGATCAAAGCAAAGGGGAGCAAATTGCACTCAATGTTGATGGTTTAGGGGGCGAAGGAATGACATATGATAGCTCTGTAATGGACACACAGGTTTTGACATCTGTAACGGTGCCATTGCATGGGAAGAGATACGTAGCTGCACTGGTCACTGATGGTCAGCTACATTGTACACCTGTTAATACTGTGGTGCAGCTCCGGCCAGGGTTTAAATATATGGACCGTGCTGAAATGAGAGCTGCACAAGCAGCAAAGATGAAGGCATCGGCCGAATCTGGGAACTCATCCCAGGATGAAGCAGAAGATGCAAAAGCTGTGAGTGTACGGTTTAAAGGGGTGGAAACTGAAGCTGCTAGAACAGCTCGTGAACGTTCCTATGCTGCTTATGAGAAACGACTTTTCGCTGAGAAATGGGTTGTTGCTGATGTTCACCCTGCTTCGAATAGTTACTCTGGTCGTGAAAGAAACCGAATGATATACAAAGCAAACCCCGACGCCTGTTCCAATTTCACTGAAATGTCTTTATCGTCTTCAGAATACCTTGCAAATATAGTTCCATGTTATCCCTCATCTGAGGTGGATTCTTCCACCAACCCTGAAAACATTTTATCACTAACCAACCTCAAATCTATGTCACTGCCTGACCAGTTAAAGGCAGTGATGAAAAATTCAAAGATCATTCATTTTTCTCACCTAACAACTTTATTAGCGGGTTCACCGGATGCAAACTCGGTTGTTCGGTCGTTGCAATCTTTTGCGGTGCTTGTCCAGGGTTGCTGGATTGTTAAAAGTGACGTACTTTATCCTCCTGACACTTTAAGTTCAATTTCCGGCATACCATCCGAGACAATTTGCAAAGCAAGAGATTTCATTCTTTCGAAATTCAATTTCTCTGAATTTTTAAACCGAAGGGAAGTTGTACAGACTGTGAAAATGTCAGGTGAAGAAATTAAAGTCATGTTTGAGCAAATAGCGGTTATGAAACCAGGGAAAGGATGGTGCTTAAGGCTCCCACCCGATTTGCGATTTTCATCTAAGTTTCCAGAGGTGTGCGACCGACAAGCCATGGTATGGAAAGCAAGGCAGAAACAACTTGCGAAACACTTCGGAGTGCAAGAGGAAGAAGGTAAACCAGCTCCAACAGAACAAAAAAATAAGAACATTACTTCACCAAAAGCGTCTCGACAAAACCTAAAACGCTCTCCTAAAGCGAAGAATAAGACAATAATAAAATCTATTAAAAAAGAACCGCCGGACAATGGCGAACTAGATAAACAATCAAAAATTGGTGAAATTAACCACACTAGACATGCTAATGGTTCATTAAAAATTCCAAAGCAAGAACCAATGTCACCTATAATGCCACAAGCTACAATATGCACAAAAGAGAACAATACAGACCCCCATCATCAGCAGTCAATGGAGTACGAGTTCAGTGATATGGAAAAATCATCCACCTTTAAAAATTTGTTATGTGAGGACCTTACCCAACCAGTGACTGTAAATAACGGAGTTCTTAATCCGTTTATCAATCCAAGTGTGATACATAGGCAACAAAATGATATAAACCTTCCAGAATCCATGGACACTAATTTTTCCCCTTTCGCAAATTCTTGTAATGTTGATTTACAACAGGATGCTACTCTAGGGCAACACCACTCCATAAATATCGACGGCATAAATTCCACAGTAGCATTGGTTGCAGACCAAGTAAGGTTGCAATTGTCGTCACCGAAATCCTGCAATGAGAATCTTCTAGTTTTTAATGGCAGCACCACCAATGATCCTGTCGCTAATACAAATAATGAGCAATAACACAATTTCGGGGATTAAAACTGGCAATACTAGAATTTAGATTTGAAATAATAGGTCAATTTTTCTGTTTAAATATTGCAATTTCAATTTTTTTGCGTTGAACAGTGCAATTAAGTTAAAATATTGTTTGTTATTGTTACAAAATTTCGAAGTCAGTTTTAATTCCCCACTTATTTTTCATTTCTTATTTGTGCCATCATATCATCCTCTAAAAAATGAACCTGAAAATGTGAAAATGAATTCGCATGCATGATTCACACTGAAAAAGTTTCATGTTGATATGCCCTCGGCATGTATAAATACAAACACCAATCACTGTACAGAGTTTATCTTTATTGACCGCTTAACTGTCATAGTTTTAATACACTTGGGTCAGAACCCACTACTACGGCCGATTAGCCTGGTGGTTTAGTCACCTTTAGTGCATCGCCTTTCAATCGAAAGGTTGCAGGTTTAAAACTGGTCGCTAGCTAGTCGGTTGTGTCCTTGGGTAAGGCACTTTACGAACATTGCCTGAACCCAGCGGATTAGTGGGTTCTACCACATTGAAGGAAAGTGTCTATCATATACAACACACTGCAATAGCTCCGGTAACCCGATGGTGGTCGCAAGGCGATCTGACGATTGCCCGTGTGTTAACCCCCTTGGTTTTCCCATTCACGGGGATAAACATAAAAATCCTTTCCTATTATCGTTTCCCAACACTACCAGTAATCGCTGCTGTAAAAAGGGAAAAATATACGATATTCATGTGTAATCCCGTGAATGGAAAACGCAAGGTATGTAATCGTCAGCTACGTTGTGTCCACCGTCGAGTTACCAGCCAGATACAGACGTTCCTTACGTTTTAGTAAAACCCATCAAACCACTTTACATACGATATTAGAGACGTTTATACCGTTACATTTTAATCCAAATATACAGTGTATTGAATATATATGGACAGATTTCCATTTTCTTGTTTAACCAAAGAATATTAAAAAACATTTTATTGTTTTATGGTTTAACTTTAACCCATTGGTTCAGTGCAAGGCACTACATATCCTACCTATACTATGTGTTTGTTTCTTGAACGCCAATTAATTAACTTTTTTCAAGAACATAACCGACCACTTGGCGGATGGTTTTGACTCATTACCTCTACGAATAAGCTCGGTCAAACTAGTAAAGTCCGGTAAAAGTGTACGGATTTGGGAATTGTATTCTTGACATTGGATGTTAATTATAACCACGTTATGTCTTTATTATGATCAATCTGCAATAACACTTGTCACTTTCTCCAGTTTTATATTTTTCCAGTTTGGGCCTTTTGAATAATCGCCGTTAGGTGTCAGACTAGAAGCGTATATTTTCATTCTTGGTCAGCTGATTTTGTCACGAACATTACGTAATTTTTTTAATTGGAAAACAAACACGTAGTGGAGTAAAATTGCTCAGTTAGCTTGTAGCAAATTCGTCTTACCAATCTTTAATTAATGTAATAGCAAACCTGAATGTGTTCTACTTGATTAATTGCCATTTAACCCGCTTAAGGTGTAATGGTGTTGGTGTGGCCTACAGCTGGAAATTGGTAAATTTAGTTCTTGAGTTTAGCAACTGCTACGTTATCACTTCCTCCAGAGTTACTTATTGTTGATTTTGGTGATCAAATAGGTTAGGTGATTGCTTTAACAGGTTTTGGTATAATAGTTTTTATTATGATATCGATATGTAGCCTGTTATTTGATTTATTTCCAGATTAAGTCTTTATACCCAAGTCATTATAGCCTGTAAACAGTTTCTTAACCCATCACTCAGTGTTATGCATACGGAGAACAGAAGTGAATACCAACATGAAGAAAAAGAGGAAAAAGCAGGCTACTTTACCATCCTCTCATCTCAACTCATTCAATGCACTAATTCGGAGGCAGCAGAGCCTCGGCAGTGCTCCTGACGCCCTTAACAATGACACTGATACCCCGAGCAGCTTAAAATTCGCCAACCAGCTGCTCGACAAAGCGTGGAAACAGGAGGTCAAGCTTAGGTCATTCATCCGGAACATAACTGAGAAAACGACAGTCCGATGGGACACAGTCGCCATTGGAAACCGACTTTACGTTCATGTCCCCGCCAATGTGAACCGAGACAGCTTTGTTGCCTTGCTGGATTATGCCGAAGAAGAATTAGATGTTGCCCATATCATTGTGTGCATTGATGCCAATTCCCAAGATCTTCCAAGCATGGTCAAAGCCTTTCGGTTCATGGGTTTCGTGCACATACACCCATGCGACCCGTCAATCAATATGCTCAAACAGTCGACACCTCTTTCAAGATTTCGTTTTCTCGGTTATGATTTGGAGTGAACAATGTTCTTTGTTGTGGCTACCAACTATATCTTGTTCTGTGATTGCAGTTTGCATTTTTGTAAACACTTGGTCGTGTATTATACTCTTTATTACACCATGTACATATTGTTCTTCCATAACTAATACCGAAACAATTTTTATTTCAAAAAAACAACTTTCAAATTAATTATTTTGTATTTAAATGCAGTAAAGTTGCGGAGATGCATCAATGGATACAATTAGTTATAAATGTCTAAAGACTTTATGTAATATAAAATGTTTAAAGCATGAGCTTGGTGTAAAACATATTTTTTTCGGTATTGCACACGCTGTCTTTATAGATCCAGTAAATAAACTTCGACATTATGCAATTTTTTTTGTGCAAGGTAATTAGATCCTATAAAATAACATGAACCTATAAAATGCCACTTTTTAATTAACCATTATCAAGGGTACTTATAACACTTGTAGTCTTTTTGCTTTTATGAATTAGTTTTGGTTATTTTTAAACTGGAATTTCAAAAGAATCTCATTTGTACATAATTTAGCATTATCGTATTTTACCTTAAAAAGTCGATTAATAAATCTTCAAACTAATTTTAATAAATTTTGAATATTAGCTTTAAAAAATGTTTGAAAGATTAAGTAAGTGTTATATACATTTAACCCGTTTACAAATTGTAGTTACTGGTAATAACTAATAATATGTTGGTCAAATGAAATTTATAAGTGTTTCGGGTTAAAATAAAGTGTTGGTGAATATCATGTGTATTCGTTGAAGTTCTTAAAAGTTTACTAATAAATCTGTTTGATTTTGTGTGCGGTAACAATAAATTCTGATGTACAGGCATTTTTGCAAGTGTTATTTATAGATTATAATAGTGTTAGCTTACTTCATAGATTCCTGCTTGATTCAAGGAAACAAGAACAGTTAAAAAAAAACAGGCTTGTTGAGGTGTTTTGGGGGGTTTTAATCATGTTCCAACCAATTTGTGGAAATGTGATGTGTTTTGCCAGCATACTCTTATGTGCATCAGTGCAAGGAATTGTCACCAGGCCAAATTGTGAGGTCAGCTTTTATACCACCCAAATTTATATTATTTTGACCTTAAACCTGACATATTGAACCTGGCATCTAATTCTCTACATTTGAGTAATACTTTTCGCAGAAGGATTGAGCCTCATAAATGTCACTCGCAAGACTGATGGCCTTTGATATGATTACTTACACATTCAAGCTATTGCCTCAGGGGATTCAACAAGCAAGACAGATGAGGCCATGTGCAGGCGATGACGGTAAGCTATCTAACCTAGATTAAGCTGCCGGCACATTTAATTAGATGCGTCTCATTCTTGAGTGCGGATGCATTTGCTCTTCACTCCAGGGTGTGAACAGATCTCCAGAAAACTTCTTTGCGTGTCTTGTAGATGTAAACCGTCAGAGTTGTGCAGAACTATTCATTTGTTATTTCGCTTTCATTGATACACTGTATTTTGAGTTTTTACATAAATTTCTTGCTGGTTACAGGAGTTAAACAGGATGAGTTTTTCAATTCAGAAGGCTGTTTTGAGTCTGGTGATTCTCAGTTATTTCACAGTATGGGCTCAAGGTAATTTTATTGATTTCTTCGACATTTTAATCAACTAAAAGTTTGTTTACAGCAATCAATATATCCTAACTTTTAATTAACAACAAGAAGCAGTAGTGATTATTTTTAATTTAAAAACTAAACTGGAAGTAATCAAGTAATAGCAATTTATTATTTATTTTAGAATGCCCCCTGCCACCAGCAATTCCAAATGGCAGAGTAACAGCACATGGAACCACTGAGACAAGGTTATTATAAATTCCTCTGTTTAAACATATACATGAATACTTTTTAAGAGTACCTTAAATACTTAAAGTTATTAAATTTGTTTTTTATGGATTTTATTTATTAAAATGTAAGTATCAAAAAATAGTTTTGGATAATAATTTTGCATATAATTATATTAATTCAGCTCAAACTTAAGCTATGTAGTAATTATGATCAGTGATATAATTCGTATTAATCTTATTAATATTTCACATACTGATAGATAATTTGTGCCTTAATTGGCTGGAATATACACATGGGCAATTAAAAATTTCATATCTTTTTATTTAAAAATGTTTTTTTGTGCGCACAAAAGTCAATTCTACTGAATATGTGACATGCCATTGTGCATTTTGTAAATGTTTGGCTACATAGTTGTTGCCATTCAACCCGAGATGGCTATATATACAGGTTACCTTGACGTTTATGGTAAAAACAAAAGTTTTTCATAACTTGTATTAAACTAAATTAGCAAGTTACCGATAACAATAGGACACTCGGGACCCAATGTCATTTCTAATTAAAGACATTCTTGCATGCATAGTGATTATACAAATATCATAGGCACATATTAATACCACCAGTTAATCCGTTTGTAGTGTTT
>CH001736.1:461841-475323 GCA_000149265.1 Ciona savignyi | reverse complement strand
AAACCTTGGGACGGGAAAGGTTTATCAACCCAGATAACCATCATCCAAATGACGATGGGTATGAAAGTTCGGATCTTATTTTGAATATTTCGTTTTCTGTGTTATTATCTTATGCTAATAGTAACTTAAAACAAAAACTAAGCAAGCAAACAATGGCCATGGAATTACGGTATTGTGTACTGTTTTTTCGTCAACGATATAAGATGCCCGTGGCAGATCATTTAAATAGTTTTAAGTCATTGTTCTGGGCATGCCAAATACCGACCGAAACGCTATAATAACCACTGACACAACCCTACAAGCCGCAACATGCTGATTAACATTTGCGCTGCGAACGGTGCTTGGTCAGATATTTTCTCCGTATAACACACGTATTTGGTTTGGGCTGTATTGCTTTTGTTTCTTTCATTGACGAAAGAGGAAAACACGTAACTTATTTTAAATAAAAGAATTAAAAAAACAACACATTTCGTTGCAAACTGGTGCAATTTCTTTTTTGCCATTGGTTGTAGTTCGTCTTTATGACAAGACAAACCGATTGTTTACGCCTTACGGCAATTCACGCCACGAAAGGCGTCATTAACAGTGCCAAGAGCACAAATCTGAAGCTTCCCGTGGTAGGTTACGCCTGATCTATAGATGACGTAGTGTGTAAGAAATGATCTGGGCTCAGAAAACATGTGCGGCGTAACGACAAGAATAGAAATGAAGCTTAGTTAACCAACGTTTTATCTTCCAATTTTCGTGATGTTCATAAAATTGTTTTCGATCACATTTACGCCGACTGGCAAATAAAAAATGGATTAATACAGACACGTAAATAAAACCGACAAGAATATTAAAAGACAACGAAACTAAGGCTGGATTCACACCAGAACGACATTTTGTCGTACGTCCAACAAAAACGTTTTTGTCGTAAGCGTGTTTTTCGTTTTTTGTTTTGTGTCGATTCACACCAATAAAACGTGTTTCGGTCCGACGGTTTGCGTGAGTATGGATAAACACTTATAACTAGAATTTTATATGAAAATAAAGGTAAAGACATTATAATTTTTAATTGGTATTCGGAGTACTATCGTCATAGGACACCAATTAACTTGGATAAATCCTATATTAGATAAACTAAACATGGTAATGGAACCTGAAAAAAACACATTTTTGAAGTATGACCACCTAACTTTTTCCTGAATTACTTATAGACTGAAGCCAATTAAAGAGAAAAACACACTTCCATATAATCAGTATTACAACATTAAATTTTTAACATCAAACACTCTTGACCTTAATATTTTTACACTACATGGCTGCCAAAACTGTACTAGAGATGTCTTATTTTGGTTGTTCTTCTGCCAAGTTTTATACTAGAACCAACCTAAGAAGTGTGGTATAGTAATTTAAAGTGGTGCCAATATTTTGCACTTTGACAACCAAAAAAACTATAACTCGGATAAATACATTGGAGGGTAAATGTATTGGTTTCATGATTCATCTGTACAAATAAAACAATGACATTTGTTTTTGCTCATAGTTCATATCACCCATATAAACAAGCAGTATGGAGAGTGTTGTAGACAGAACAATGAAAATGATAATTAAAATGGAAATAACTCAATTAACATCAACAATATACTACACTGCACAAAATGGATACAGAAATGTAAATTAATTAAATAGTGATACTAATGTAGTTTGAAAACAAAATGTTTATCGGGATGCTCACAAACCATTCGAAAGTTACTACGACATTTTAAAAAGTAAAGCATTGCCTTGGATATTTGCATGCATTATTTGCTGGTTTCTTTTTTCTCTGTTATTTTGAGGCACTTTCATTGTTCTGTAGCCTCTGGTATGTACTTTTCAGTTACCGGCAGTAATTTGCAGAAGTAAAATTGATTCTACTAGACTGTTTCATTGCAAAATATTTCCATATCTGTATCAGTGTTGTAAGATGTTGAACTTGAATTACTGGAACTGGTCCAGTCATGCTGTAAACACAAATGGTATACCGGTGTTATTCAACATTAATATAATCCACAAGACCAAAAATAAGTGTACAGGAATATAGGATTAATTATATTTGTTTCACTATGGTAATGCAATTATCAATGCTAGAGAACTTACGGCCTGTGGTAATCTAATAATTGCTTGGATGCAAAACTTCATTTTACCATTCAATGCAATAAAACAAAAAGTAGAATCATATATAGAACATAATCAATTTATAAATGCAACACTTTACACACTTACCAGTCTCATTCAAAACTTTACAAATAATATTCCAAGTTAACTCTTGTACAACTCAATTCATATACCGGTATGCAGAACTGGAGATATTAGGCTTATATTTTGCCAACTTAACATTCAATTCTTGAATAAGTAGTTGAAGTTTGCTTAGATCCACCATAATTTTACAGGCTAAATATATATTTAACCAGTACCTATCGCCTATCGGGGAAATTTATGTAAGTTTAAGTACCGGTACTGGTTTTGTTAGGTTTAGGCTACACAACAGGCTTACCTGAGATGTTGAACAAGTGTTATGCATTATTTGTTAAGATTTTTAATCACAACATACTGAGTTTCTGATTTTAAACTAAATATATCTGTCTTGGCCTAATTTCTATGCACTTTAGTCCATATTCACTTCAACCTAAACTCTCTAATATTATTAAAACTAGTGTATTTACTTTAAAACACATTTATATCCATAGTAATAGCATATGTACTGCATATTAGCAATAAAACAATTGTATATGCTGATATTTCACGATATTAAACTCGTCCGACAAAAAAACATGTCGTAAGAAAATAGCGCATGCTCTATTCCTGAAAAACATGTTTTTTTGTCGTACGACAGAAAACGTGTCGTTTGCGTCAAAATCGGACTGGTGTGAATCGGCGCATAAGAGACAATGCGTTCTATTTGAAAAACGTCGGTCCGACACGACAAAAACGTTTTTGTCGTTTTGGTGTGAACCCGGCCTAACCATCGAAGTTAAATATAGTTGTAAGCAAAAGTAAACAAATGCCTTGCTTTTCTACACACGACACCTACACACGTTTTAAAAAAAGGCATGTTGATCAAGACAATAAATAAATTGAACAAATGGAACAAATGATGTAAAATATACAGAGCCTATTTCTCATTTAAACAATCAATACTCAAATCTGTAATACAATTATAATTATATACATTAATATGCCACATTTTCTTGCTAATTTTACCCAATCGACCAACCATGGAAGACTTAAAAGATTGCCATTAGCCTTCGCTAGTCGGTTGTGTCCTTGGGCACTTTACGGACATTGCCTGTACCCAGCGGATTAATGGGTTCTACCAAATTGAAGGAACGTGTCTATCATATACAACACACTGCAATAGCTCCGGTAACCCGACGATGGGCGCGAGGTGATCTGACGTTTGCCCGTGTGTTAACCCCCTTGGTTTTCCCATTTACGGGGATAAAGTTGAATATCCTATCCTATCCTTCTGATTAATGATGAATAGGCCTACAAAATATATTCCAATTTATTTTACATTCTAATCGAACTCAAAATATTGATCCTAAACTAGAATAAACTTTATATTTGAAGTACAGTGTGTGGTGAATTTAATCTTCTTTTTAAAAAGTTTTTTTTATCTTTAATAAAAATAATTCAGCTAATCCGCTAAACCTTATTACAGAGCCTGGAACAATCGAATTTACGAAGCCAAGTTACTTGGTGAAGGAAAGCATAGGGACAGCATATATTCCACTCCAGCGAACGAACGGCGCCGACGGAGTCGTGAAGGTCAAATACAGGTACATGCATACAACTGTATTGATATCGACATATATTAAGCACAAAATACATACCAATTGACCTAAATGATAAATTCCTTAAATTCACACGATTTTTTTATTATTAAACTTCATTTTTTATTAAACTTCATAAAAATCCTTTTTTGTGATGTAGGACTAGTGACGTGAGCGGTAAGGACGGGGTACACTACAGAGGAAAGCAAGGTACAGTTACATTTGAACATGGCGAAGACGTAAAAAACATTGATATCGAAATTATCAACGATCATAATACTAAAAAGGACGAAAATTTCCAGGTACTTGTTTTGTGGATTCTTATTTTCTACACAATTTCTTATATTTCTCTCGTCCACAAGTATTTTTCAATCGCCGTGCAAACGCCGCATTGTAAATATTCGAATTTCAGTGCAATTTGTGATTGGCTAATTCAAATATTTCAGTTTCATTGTGCGGAGTGTTGCCGCCTAAGTAACAAATAATTATAAATTGTGGGACTTACACAGAAAAGGAAACACTTATTTTCATTAATAATTAAACATTTTTGCGTTCCAATTTATATCTGTGAAAGGCTCATGCACTCAGACGTACAAAAAGCTCTTCCTGCCATTGTTAAAACACTTAAAGGATTCATTCATGCTATTTATAATAATTTGAGAATTTGTTTTTTTATTCCATGAACTTTAGTCGAAAAAACACAGTCGCCATAAACGTTAGAAATAAAGTATCTAAAAAAAGAAAAAAAAAACACAAAACTGCATATTGCATTTTAAAGGCACTTTAATCAGTTATTCTTGGGGTTGTAAATAATATGCTAGTTCGTGTTTTTGCGAATCTTAAAAACTTGTATAAAATAAAATACTTGATTTAACGCAAAAATGTTATTGTAATATAATTTAAATGACTTGTTTCAGCACATTGACGCTGTACTTACAACAGTAAGAATACGAAAAATTTGGTCGCGAACATTTCATAAAAATAGTAGTGATTGGAAAAGAAAACCTTGTTGAAAAATGTAGTTTTAATGACTACAGAAAAAAATAATTGTTACCTTTGCAAAAAGCCAAGAATCACATGGATTTTAAAATTATTATTATATTATGTTTACACGAATGTTCAGCTATTAAAATCTCAAATTAGATAGACTCTGTTTTTGTCCGACTTTTTATACCATTCAGTGTGAATATGTTTATTGCCAATATAAATTCCCGCGGTTTGAAAAGAAAATCCTCTTAATCCAAAGTGTCGCGAAATTATCAACCTGCGTTGATTACGAATAAAAAGTCATAACAAATTGGTTTCTAATCCTATATGTAGTCGTAACAAGTTGTTTTTTTCCCACAGATTACCATCCTATCTGCATCTGGCGGTGCGACATTGGGCCACACACAGAAAACAGTGGTTACTGTTGTTGGCGACGACGGTACGTGTACCCTGTGTGTTTTAATATATTCGTTACTGATAAGAAATGTTGTTCAATCAATGAAACCGAAAGTCAACCGTCTATCCCATAAATAAACACGATGACGCTCTTAGTTGAACGTTGTTCTTGGGTGGAATATTAATAATACGTGCTGGTATTCAGTAAACTATTTCATCATCAAATAACCCGTTCATTACGTCCATAACAAAAGATGTCTTATTTGCCATTCGGGATATTCAAATACGGTGTTTGCGAGGTTTATACAGGTCGCCCACCTTATTTTACTTAGTGTTTTAAATAATTATTACTGTTACGTCCGTTCGCCCTTAAACCTGCTTTCGTATGTGGCAAAATTTGCAGCCGTGGTAAAATTGTAGTGTGTACAAGCTTGATTTACATATTTGAGAACCGTCTGACCAAAATGTCAAAATAATATTTCTCATTACTTAGGTTTGGATTTTAAATTAAACTTAAATTAAAAAACCCTCCAAAGCGCATGCCGAAATGTTAGTTTTAACGTATAGTTATTGTTGACGATTTGCTCCACAAATTTTCTTAGAATTTGACGGTTTGGTTCGACGCGTCGTTGCTAAAACTCATCTGAAGCTGTTGAAAATGAAGCTCGGCTCTCAATCTTGGTCCGAACAATTCACGCAAGCTATGACGGTGAACGGGGGTGACGTGGAAAGCGCCACCGCTGGCAATTACGTCATGCATTTCTTCACAGTTGGTTTCAAGGTAACAAGCTGAGTTACATCCGCAAATTTCTACGGAAATTAAAGACACACACGACAGTGGAAAATTCATGCCATTTAAATAAGAACAAAGTTTATGTATCAGCATTTCTGTTGTAACACCTTTGTACAGTTGATGTGTTTAATGGAGATACAAAATAAGCCGTTCTAGCTGTGCTTGTTACATTATTTTTGTACTACTTATACCTAGTATTCCTTTAACTTGATATAAAAATTTAAAAAAAAGGTTTAATTAGTAGCCAGTTGAATCAACATTCAATTTTAACTGCTCTGTTCCCCAGGTTATATTCGCAATTGTGCCACCGCCTTCAATTTGGGGTGGGTGGGCTTGCTTTGGCGTATCCCTTTGCTTTATTGCCATTCTCACCGCCATTGTTGGAGATTTAGCTGGCATATTTGGTTGTCTAGTCAATCTTAAGGTTAGTGATTTATCACTATGCAGATCAAGTTGTTTTATTTTATAACCAAAATGACTTTAATTTGTCTTAAAGCTTTTGGCGGTTTAGGACCTTCTAATTCCTTTACTAAAAGTGCCAAGAGAATATACTGCTGTGGATAAGTTTATTTACAAACCCCACCTAATGTAAATCCTTTAACATTCCCGCCCTGTGGATATTTACACTGAACAAACGAATATAGTAACCGAAAGCTTTTTATGACCATTTTCACTTGGCAAACTTCACATTTAGCGAATCCTGATGCAATGTGCAATCGCACTTAATATAACATATAGTCTTATACAACAGTGTGAAGGTACAACATATATATCCTTTTTCTCTCAAAGTCTACGGTGAATGCACTACCGTTTGTGGCGTTGGGGACTTCTCTGCCCGATTTATGTGCGAGTCGAATTCTCGCCAAAAGCGAACCCCACGCCGACAACAGCATCGGTAACGTGACGGGCAGCAACAGTGTCAACGTATTCCTTGGTCTCGGCCTGCCGTGGGTGATTGCTTCAGTTTACTGGAAAGTTAAGCAGGTATTTGTCTCGAATAGTGTTTAGTCACGTCGACGGCTGTAGAATATTCGTTGTGTTACAAAAATGCCAAATTGAAGATGCATGCTCACAGCAAGGTGTCGCAGCTTAAGCAGTGCCTTGCAATACCTTTGCACAAATTAACAGAATCCACTCGGTTCCGATCGTTCAGGTGCAGTAAAACGCACGAGAATAACAGGTGTTTGGTTTTGAACATGCGGCCACCTATCATGCTGCTGAAACGGTAACTGCACGGTTACCACGGCGGATAAGTTTACTTATTCTAAAAACAAACATTTTGTTCCAGGACACTGCCTTTCCTGTGCCCTCCGACACGGTTCGGTTTAGCATCTTTTTGTACTCGGTTACTGCGATTTTTGCGTTGTTGACCCTAGTTGCGCGTCACTACATACCCGCCCTTGGAGGAGCAGAGTTAGGAGGGCCGAAAACCCCTAAAATTGCAACGGTTGTGTTTTTCATACTTCTTTGGATCTTATATGTTCTGTTGTCATGGCTTCAAGCTGTAGGACACATAGCAGGGTTTTAGAATTTCTTAGAAGAAAATGTTCTTGTTTTTAGAAAAATGTTTTAGAAGAAAATGACCGAATCTTACAGCTTCTTCAAGCGTTTCCCGACAAAACAAACTTTTTGTACGACTGATAAAAATTAAATATTACAGTATGTTTATACAATTTACACATCTATACTACGGCGTTGATTTGCCTCCAAATTCAGGCAAGCCTGCTCCACCGAATTAATGGGTTCTACAAAATTGAAGAAACGTGTCTATCATATACAACACACTGCAATAGCTCCGGTAACCCGACGATGGGCGCGAGGTGACCTGACGATTGCCCGTGTGATAACCCCCTAGGTTTTCCCATTCACGGGGATAAACATGAATATCCTATCCTATCCACACATTCTCTACTTTCTTTATTTCGTTTTCTAAATGTCCAGAAAAACTTTATGGAAACTTGTCGTGTTCCGGTTATTATTACCCAGTTTTAAACTGGTCTTAATCGACCCTCTGCAATTGAAATCATTGGTATTCATTTATTAACTTCATTTATTAACATGGTTGACATTTATTCTAATCACATTTACAGTTCA
Source organism: Ciona savignyi (assembly GCA_000149265.1). Classification (NCBI taxonomy): domain Eukaryota; kingdom Metazoa; phylum Chordata; class Ascidiacea; order Phlebobranchia; family Cionidae; genus Ciona; species Ciona savignyi. The sequence goes on along the minus strand of CH001736.1, from coordinate 467,256 downwards.
TTTGATAACCAACTTGCACTATGTGGCACTTCATTTTCATTAGTATTTTCGTAGTGTAGAGATCTGTCGTTTATTAACTCCGTAATTACTACTGTACATATTTTTATCTTGATTTATAATGATTGAATTAATTCTTATGTATTACATTCCGACATTTTATATTAAACATGTAGTGAAATATTAAAACGAACCTATTGTGATACGTAGTATGCATCTGGATCTACCGTCTTCTGAAAACAACAGTCGTAATAACAATATAACAATAATGCTCGGTAATCTGTTGACTTCATGGATGTATATTTATGGGTCCCATTTGAAAAAAATGGGACACATATTGTTTTTGTTCGTTTTTTTCGTCAAACGCTTGACAGACATGGCTTGTGGCTCCGACATCTACCAGAAAGGATAATGGAATCGCAATGAAACTATGTCATTTGTTAGACCACATGGTCTAGATGAGCACAAACCTGAAAAACCAAAACGGTATATTTTTTTAATTTTTAGCTTTTTTGGGCATAGCGCTTGAACGGCTGCTCCAATTTTAATTGGATTCGCTGAAATGTAAGTAATTAGTCACTTATTTAACACCTAAAGAAAATAAAAACATTATTTAGGAAAATACCCAAAAAAGTAGGTTTTTGTTTTCAAATCAGGATTGTGACAAGCATGCCATTTCACCCTGACATTTACCAAAAGGAGTAATGGAATCGCAAATAAAATTTTACGTTTGTTAAACAACATGGTCTAGATGTGCAGAAATCAAAATTGTGGGTAATAAATTTAGGGAAATTCACCTGAGACCTTAAAAACCAAAACGGTATTTTTTTCTAAAAAATAGCTATTTACGGGATAGCGCTTGAACAGATTCTGCAATTTTAATCAGATTTGGTGGAATGTAAGTGCATTAGTAACTGATTTAACACTTAAAACGAATAAAAAAGATTACCTAATAAAATACCCTAAAAAATAAGATTTTTCCTCAAATCATGATAGCAAGATGCAAGGCATGGCGCCCCGACATCTACCAAAAAGAGTAATGGAATCGCAATAAAAATTTGACATTTGTAAGAGAACATGGTCTAGATATGCAGAAACTATAATTTTGGGTAATGAATCCAGGGGAATTCCGCTGAGACGTTAAAAACCAAAACCCTTTTTTCTAATAAATTATCTTTTTGGGGCATAGCGCTTGAACGGCTGCTGTAATTTTGATCAGATTTGGTGAAATGTTAGAATAGACCATTAAACACTCTGAGTCAATTTATTAAAAGAAAGAAAACATTTACTTATGGTAATTCCCTTAAAAAAACTAAAATATGTTCTTTTTTTGAATGGTAGAAGCTGCTTGGCATCGAGCAATTTCTAGGAGAGAGTTGTTGATGCGGAACGACAAAATCTTTTTTTTGAGAGGCCGATTATTCTCTTTTCAAAATGTACAGCGCCGGTCAGCTCATATTGTACCACTACCAGTAGCGCGTCAAACTGTCAGGCGAACCAAATGCTGGCTATTTAGTGGTGTGTGCTTGGGATATGCACTAAGTTGACATTGCTCGAAACCACTGGAATAATGGAACAACACTAAAAGGAAGGAAACTGCACACACTATTTGTGTGAAAACTTAACTCTAAGCTCCACAATTGACAGGATTGAATACTTTTTTTTGAACATAATGGAAACGCGAGGGGTTTTTCGCCTGTTCGGTCTATCCTAACAGACTATGTTTCAGGCGCAATACACAAATGGACATAGAAACGTCGTAAATAATACCAATATGGTGAATAAATGCCTATAAAGTATAGGGTACATTACAAATTGATTATCCCGGCCTTTTCTACAATCCAACAGTTTTATTTAAATATTTCAATTTAATTTTTAACATTAAATGACCTGACCGATTGATAAAAATGTAGTGTCTGTAATATTGAGCATTTTTTCTACATCAAGCATTGTATGTCGATCAGGAAGCAATTTTAATCTCATATTAAACTTACTACACTTTAAGTTCGTAATGTGGCACTATTTCTTCCCCATTATTTTATAATAATAATGTGATTGCACATGTTAATACAGATGTACATGGATTAAAGTGTGTTGGATGATGCAATGCTAAGAAAAGTTTTTATCTCTGCCTTTTCTGGCCCTTCCAGACTAAAAGGTAAGTTTACCAGATATGGACATTTTACAGCTTTACTAAAAAAACTGGCAAGGGCAGTAGTTTTAAACTACTGTATAGAGTTATCATAAACGCACCCGATAATAATTTAGAAATAGAGCAACACTAACAGGATGAAAAGAGGGAAGGAGGTAACTGTTTAAATCTTAATTTTAATGCGCAGTTTGCCAACTCCCCTCTTCCTTTTCATGTTTCACTTAAAGTGCACAATAAGCAAGGGCGATTTAACCAAGAAATTATGTGTGTCAAATGTCAAAGGCAAATATGTGCCAAAATGGCGACGAAATGTCATACTCCAATTTTGCTCCTATAGAGACGAAGCGTAATTTCTTTAAAAATGAAACCTTCACTTTATAGTTCTTGAATGTGCCATTGCCATGCATATCGGCTCTGGCCTAGACATGCAACTATTTCCAGACAAGCTTTTAGCAAAGTTAGAACAATGCAAAAAAAATTTAAACAACCTTTTGTTTTTGAAATCTTTTTGTATCCAAATATTACTGGGAAGAATATTTCATTAATTTATCAACTATTTAGTGTTTTACTAATTATAATTCGTTTACTGGTATTTTAAAAGTTCACTTGTGTTTGTATTTAGGCAGCAATGTGCTTGTCCTCTTCAATCAATCCGTATGTCAACTGCACACATCTGCAGCCATGTTAATTAAAGGTCATGAATTTATGAAAAAACTAGAAGAAACAGCAGCAAATAATCAGACAAATCAAAGGAAGATGAAACAAGGTTGGTTCATCAATAAATATCTCTGATAATATCAGGTTATATTTACTAATTTAACAGACTAATTTAGTTTGTTTCATAATAATTTATTTATTTTTTGGTGTGGCAGGTCACTAACTGACTAGTTTATTAACTTTATTGCACAAACCATAAGGCAATAAAATTTAACGGTTTGTACAAAAATACAAAAATCGTGTATGCGATTCGATTGCCAATGTGGTTACGCTTTTGCATTTTCCTATTCAAGGGAATAAACATGAAAAAATCTTAAATCCACACCTCTGGAGCAATCAATCATTTTTTTGACTGAGTCAAAGTCATGATGTGTTCTGATGTCAAAACCAACAAGGATTCTCAAATTATTACTGTTTTAAACATAATAAATGTGTTTTTACCAGTAAAGACATATATTTTCTTTATGCAATTTTATGTGACTGTATCTCTAAATCATAGCTTTAAACATATCAAAGATACCAAGAAATTCCTGAAAAAAAATCAGAGATACGCCGATTATAATTATCAAGAATGGAGGTTTCCCAAGTCCAGTCGTGCTATTGATATTTCCTGTACAAGTAAGTTATATGAATGGTTAAGTTAATGGTACAGCAACAACAACCAGTATGTTCGGTTGTTTAGTTTTATATTTCATCGAACAAGAAACGTTGTTTAAGTGAAGCATCTAATTAGGACAGTTTCTGCACTTATATATGTTAAATTAACAGGAGGCATCATGGAACCTCACAAAGATGACAAAAGTGGCACAAAAAGTTCTTTGAATTTAAGAAAAAAGTTGACTAATCTCCGTTCTGATATTGTTTTGTAAGTTGATTGTGTCATTGTAGTAAAATGTTGAATTTTGAAATCTTTATCCTAATATGTTTCAAGCATTTTTGCTATTATTCTTTATCAAAGCCATATCCTTAATTCCTTAGTTTTAAGTTATGAACAAAAATATTGTATCATTTTACAAAAATAACGTTATACCACAGTTTTTGTAGTATTATACAGTAGGATGCACAATATGGATTTTGAACATTTGAGATTCGAATCTCTAGGGATTCAAATCTTAATAAGCAAACTAATAAGAATATGATTCGAAATAATAATCGTAAATTCATGGCTGCAATCCATCACGCATCATGCAACAAAAAACGTCTTGCTGATAAGCAAACATCAGCGCAACAGATCAGCATGTGTGCGACAATTGATAACCATGATTAGTTACCTTTCGGTAAACTTAAAATTGTAAAATAGCTTCTTCATTTATAATAATGATAAAAGGTATTTGGTAACAAATGTAGTCTTCAAAATAATGTGATAACAGAAACAAATATTCTATCATTAGCAACACCATAAACATAGATAGAGATATAGTTTTCATATGTACTAAAAATCAACATCCTTGGGATGTAATGCGCAGACCAATGTAATCTTTAAAATAGAAATCAAATTTTGCATCATAGACAGACGAAAACACATGCACACATAAAGAAAGGCGGTCAGTATCCCCATGCTTCAATATGGTGGTTTATTGCACCTTTAAATATGAACGACATACTTATTCCATAACCGAAAAAGGTTATTTGGAGACTCGACATTTAAAAGCGCAAATTAAACAACTGCTTTAATTAATTCATGTGTGTTCATTTATGCAGTTAGACAAGTTTGTAGTAATTAATAATTTAATATACTTGTACCATGGTCCATGGTATAACTGTGTTAAATGGTAAATTAATATTTAATTCTCCAAGCAAGATAATACCTAATTTTAATGTCAAAACTGGGAAGGTGGAAATGGTCTGCTGTTTGTGAGCACATATTGCAATTAAGTCCTCCCTCAGAAGATAATGTTTAGAGACTTGTAGTTTTGTTTAACACTGTGCATCGGGATATTAACATATATGTTATGAGAAAATATTGTTTGAGTGGGTCCCAAACTTTTCTTATCATTGTTTAAAATTATATTTCTAGTTTACTATATTTAAAATTTAAATAAATGGTAAAACATTCCAGAATAGGATTTGAAATTCTAGATTCGAAATATATAATTCTAAAATATTTAACTATCCTATATTTTACATCTCTATACTCTTGTTATGTTACAAACTATTACGCTAATGCATTATTTTTTAGGTGATAAGTTTAGTATTTTGTCTAAACAGCAATATTAATTGATGGGATTAATAGATATCATTTAAGACAGTGTTGAAGATGGCCATATGCAAAACATGGATAAAGTGAACCAATAGATGGTGTAAATTTGTGTATTATAACAATATAATCCCAGTATATTTACTCACACATAAACTCATCGCTTTACATTTTATTCAGTCATCGAATGATAAAAAAGAGAGTGGCATCTTTTCACCGCAAACGATTCCCAGCGGAAGCTCAAGACATTTATGTAAAAGCACACAACTTACTCAACACTCCAAAGTAGGATTTTTCATGTTTAAATTTGTGTCGTGTTAGTACTTACTTCCATTTGGTTAACTTCTTGATA
>CH001736.1:386144-461503 GCA_000149265.1 Ciona savignyi | reverse complement strand
AGCATAAATGTCATGTAAACTGATTGTACCAGCATTTTTTGTCGACCTACTTTTAGATTTTATTTAATCAATGATGCTTAATTTATGAAAGGTAACGCCGCACTAACTTACCAAGCTAATCGGTCATAACAATGACAGGAACAGGAATGTCAAGTCACCAAATTTTGTTGACATATTAGCGGCTAAAATCATTTATGTGCATGGCAGGACTATTGTATTCTGATGCTTTATGTTGTTGTCTAATGTTGTCACTACAAACTAAAACATATTTTCTAGGATATGGTGAAGGGTCTCGACTGCAAGACAGTGATGTGGAAATATGTTGAATCGATTGAACCACCACGCGTAGTACAAATTAGAGCCACTCCAATGATCACCGATGATAATTATTATGGACAAGTTACAGTACGATTTCATTCAAAGCAGGTAAGAGATGAAATAGAAACATCCAAATACAAGTTATCAACACTAAACTGTCATCAAAAATTTTATACTCATCATGCTAATGGATTGCTAAAACTTTCTTTAATTAGGAACCGGGAATTTTATTTAAATATGAACCATTTGAATAATATTGATGTATGGAGTTTTTATCTTCTAAAGATCTGTTAAATGTGAAACACAAATAGCTAAAAAAGAAACACTTCATTCTATACAATTTGGTCTATTGCAATTGGCTTTGTGGTTTTAAGAATAACATACTGCTTTAAGTCATCATAGCTGACAGCACAAATTGCAGACTCTTGCGATTTACGATCGATTTGGTCGACTCATGTATGGATCACCTGATGTTGCACGAAATGTCCTAGAATTTGTTATTTTTGAACGTCATATTTCTCATCCATATGGAATGTGGAGAATACATGGAAAAATATCGTCAGAAGCATATGCAAAGGAACCCATGAAAAAGGTAATCAACTACCCATAAAAAGGTATTATGGTAATTCCTGATGATTATGTATTTCTTTACCCATTTTAATAGTGCTTTTTAAATAATTTTTACTTGATTATCTATTATTTTTACCAAAATCCGCACTTTTATTTGACTGAACATTATTCAGCAATTAGGCGGCCCCTGAGACATAGTGTTCAGAATATGACAAATTTCGGGCTATTTTACAGCTCTTTCGTATTCTTTATTTAAATCATCAGTAATTTCAGCAACAGTGGCCGAGAACAGCCACTGAGCTATGAGGCTGACTTCGAGCTATTTTACAGGTCTACCAGTACGCACTTATTTACAGAGTTCAGCTTGCCCTGTACTATTCCTATCTTACTCATGCATGCATCTACCAATATGGGTAGCCTAAACAATTATGCTCATGGGCAAACATAAATAAGGTATAAATTGTTGCAAAAGAGCCTAAGGTATGTTTATTACACAAACACATTTTTTCTAGGCTTTTATACCAAAAGATTGAATGCTTTTACAATATAGGAGTACCCAAAGCTGTTAATCAGTTTTTCAACCCAATATGACTTTTTTACAAACAAACTGTTATTTCTCTAATTTCAAACTAAAGAGCACCTCTCAACCCTTCTTTAAATTGATCACCCTGTTTAATTAGACTGACTGAATAATTTTAATTAAGCCCGCTTTTCCCATAAGAAACCTCACCCTATTTGCTTCGCTCTTAACTGTAGCAGCACTGGTTACCAGTCCAAGATGCACTGCTTTTCTGTAATTCTTAAAAATTTATATTATGTGATAAAATTGACACTTTTTAAAATAAACAACCTTCCAAAACAATTAAATGAAACAACATAAAACCAAAGTTGCATGTCGCGATGTCTTTCTGGTCGAAACAGTGCGTATCTTTTGGTAAACTTTGTACACTTTTTTTTGTTTCAGCAAGCAACTTTTTTACCCCATTTAATAATCATTTTATCTTCTGTCACAGACGGTTGCCGTTATTAAACCAAAACAGCAAAGATTAGAAAGTATAGAATGGCATGAAGAAGAAGAGAAGGAACATCCATTTAAGTGGTACCCAGAGAGATATGTAAGTATCTTGATCCTTTGTGTCTCCTCACTTCTAGCTAAACAATATTTGAATGTCAAGTGAAAGTTGTGTTTCCAAAATTGTTGTATTTAAGCTTCACTTGTTTGGTTACATTTTTCTTTATTTCAGCATTACATTGAAAAGCGCAACAATCTTAAAACCAAGCGAAGGGATAAGAGGTACTGGGGTATAAAGCGAAAGCAAAAAATTTACAACTACCGTCGTGGGCCTATCATTCGTTTACGATCCAGAGTGGCTCGGGCTGTTCAAGCAAAACGTGAAGCAGTTCTTGATATGAGGAAACAGGGCAAACTACCATACCCTCCGAAGGACCAAAACGTTTAAATAAATATTCAATTCATGAATGCTTTTCTGTAATGATTTTTAGTCCAGTTGTTATCTAGTACAATTAAATTTGTCAGTCCATTTTTTGTCTGAATTGTTTTATTTGTTATCTTACAAAATGCTAATTGTTGACACTACACAAAAACGATGCATAGCTTTAAATAATAAAATTTCTGAAGTTCAGTTCATATCATAACAACCATTCTTTAGTTGATGGTACTTCGTGTATATTGACCATTTTAATTGGCGAGTTTTTCTTTAATTTCTGTGCTTCTGCAAACTCGGTGACGTAGTAACTTCCTTTGTGGTTGAATCGGTAACGTAGGGTCGCTAGCGCGAAAAGCACAACGGCAAGAATTGCAATTACGGTCACCACTGTAAGTATAAGTTCTACACATTAATATTGGGTTAACCAATACACAAGTGAGCTGAACTTGCCATACAAACACCAGATGTAGTAGCAGTTGAAATACTAGTATTACGATTTTATGTACCAATGTGGCATTCATTTATAAAATATTCTAATTCCGATGCTTTACTGCGGACGGTTATATATTAAAGTAATTAGTAAATTTAACTGATTGTAAACATGCCTGCTAATATGGTTTTGCTAGCTGTGTAATTGGGAAATAGGTCGGATTCGCTGATTACAGGATATCCCGTTGTTGTTGCTTCATTCACGTACAGTTTGCCTGGCATTCCATCTATATTGTATAACTTGGTTGTCGCTGCGGTTGTCGTGAGATTACCTGGAAAGTAACCGACGTTAAGTCATAATAGCTCTCCAGGTACTTAGTGCTGTACTGCTTGTAAAGGTGACTGTTGCTGTTAAAGGTGATTGGGCAGTCATTTACACAAATTGTATACACTAGTATAAACATTGCACAGTGCCCAACAAACAACTATATAAACCTACCAACGTTGGTCCTTACATTTTCTTCTCCACTGCCTAAAACGTCTGTGTTGTCTTCGTCGTCCGCAGGGAAAACTGTGTTTAACATTATAACCTTATGCTTTAAAGATAACAGAGTGTTCTTGTACAGAATTCAGACAAGTTTTTAGCTATTTTGAAGCTGTAAATGAAATGTTTGTAACGCTGCACTGGCACTATTAAACACAGCTGAATCAAGATTAGTAGACAACGATGAACTACATTAATCCAGTTGCCTCGCAGCTGTCAGCTGTACTGTTTCGCACTCGAAAATTGATCCGGACGAGCTGTGTTTGACTGAAAGCTATATCAGTTCACAGCAGCCATACGTACTGTATGAAGCAACAGGCACCTATTGTGGTGTTGTTTCACGTGACCAAGATGAATGATTTCCGGCTTCAACGAACATGCTGACTAGAATTATTAACATCAAAAGAATACTAAAAGTTTCAGGAAATTCTGCCTTACTTATTAGTTCTTTTATCTGGACATCAAAAACAATTTTCTAATAAAACTGCTGTTATATCTTGCGTGACGCGTGCCTTCTGTTGCATTATTTATGCATTTGTCATAAAGTCCTGGACACTTAAACACGATAAGAACAAGCTTTCACAACATATTTCGTTTTGATACATTTAAACCTAATAAACCAGTTCTTGGTATACACGTCCTAATGTACTGAACACTTGCCCGTCACGAGTCTTACTTAATGGCCCTCCGCAAACCTAAACGCAAGAACCACAGTCGTCGGACGACAGTCGTATTGATCCAAGCTTTAAAAACATCAAATTTCTAACATGGCATTTTTCCAGTAGAACTAACGCGCTTGCTCTTATCACGGATCGTCAAAAAAGTGGCATGCCCATCGTTTGTTGTTGTAAAATGTAAATGATCTTTTGCAAATTCTTTACAGTTTATAAATATCTACAGATTAATAAAAGCAATGCTTTTTAATCAGTAATATAAGCCAATGCGCTTATAGGCTGAAGGGTAGGCCTAGGTCACGCAAATTCAATTACGCTAATGTCGAATAGAGGTCGTTTTAAATTCTTACATTTGAATGCGCCGTAACTCTCGAACAACCAAGAACTTCAGGTTATTAATTAGAATTCTATATTAAAACGATCTTAGTGACTAGCCCAACATGCATTTGAAATTTAGACACGTAAAAAAAGAAAATCGCAAAACAAATAAAAGTGTTATAGGTTATAACCAAATTGTAGGCTACATCAAAATTTACGTTGATTCAGAGAAAGAAATGTTACTGGTTATACAAAGTAGAAGCTGGATATTCTGGTCACGAGCTAGAATAATTCTCCTAAGGATTAATATTACTCAACCTTCATACTTTCGGTATTACGCAAAGATAGGGAATTTTCCGTAGGCTTATATATATAGAACAAGGAAATGTACATCACTCCGGGAAGATCTATGCCCCAAATTATTACCAATTAATATAAATCAAAGTAATAATATTTGACTTCGAAAAGAGTGTTGTTACCTTTATGCAGTTAAAATGCATAATACACGCTACGTAATTCCGCACCGTAATTTACCGAAAATTGCTGCAGGCTATATTACAAATAGCTAAACAAAATCCTTTCTTACATTGCTCTCACTTTCAAGAATTTATGACGTATAGCGGGAATAACCGAAGAACAAGCTCAATAAACGGAAATAACGTTAAAATAGGTATAAATCTCGGAAATAACCGAAAAATGAGTATAAAACGGTTTGATTTTTTAGATACTTCAGTTCGATCTAAACGCATCCTGATTGGTATTATTTGTTTAGATTAAGTTTTCAAAAGAAATGAAAAGTGCAGAGATCAACACCTATTTATTTTATTCGTTGGCGGTAAGTTTCATATTACTATATTTTATATAGTAAATACTAGGCCTATATAGTTTACAGATGTTCATTTGAATACGTTATTTGTGTTTTGCAGTTAGGCGAAATTCTACTTGGAATTCTAATGTTCGGGATCGGAATTATTTTCATTTTGTACACGGGAAATTTTTCTTCAATTCTAACGTCCCAGCATATTCAGTCGTACTCACTTTTGCTCTATTACATTTGTATCGGTGGTTCGTTATGGTGTGGCGTGTGGGTAAGTCGTTTCCTTATATTTGCCTAAACATTACGAGTGAACATAGCCACTGTAACTATTTTACCATTTAGCAACATGAATGATTCTATAATGCTTAAAACAGGTTTTATTGTAGGTATAGTTAGTGGCGATGGAGTGTTTTGGCAAAGTTTTATTGACTGTCGCTTTATTGTTTTTAAGGATAGACATATCCATTTTTCATACATATCTCATTCACAATTATGTATATTTCACTGTATCATAAAAATTACAGGTTTTGTACCCATAAAACTGGCGTTTGTCTGTTTGCTAAATGAGTTTATATTTTTAGGCAATCATCGCAGGAAGCATTGGTATCCATGCAAATAATGCGACATATTCAGTCTTCAAGGTAATTATACACGCACATATAGACTACACTGGTGTATTACATATACTTTTGGTTAAATATAGGATTACGTCTCTATAATTCCCATGGGCAATAATGGCTATTACTCATAAAAGAACGTCGAGAGACATTATACCCAACGGTTAATTTGCTAATTACAATCGCCATAATACAATTTAACAAACAATAACGTTTTACGCTTCAGATAAACCTGCACATGGGGTTCTCAACAGTCGCTGCAGTGAGCTCTACTTTACTTTGCTGGATATCCGTTCCAATGATCATTATATCGGTAAGCCGCAATTCGAATTTTAAAGATGTTTTAATATAAATGCATGTTGTTTTGAGCTGATATATAATTTTTTTCAGATTCCTTCAATATTTTTCCTGCTTTTCTTCACGACTTTGGCAGTGACCTCACTGACTGCCTTTTCCTCATTTGTTGTCAGTGTGGTAAACTGCATCACTATTACCTCAACGACCGCAATACCTAAACTCCACACGGAGATCTATTCTTATAAAGAAGATATTTTAACATATTCCAAATCGAAATACTTGCCGATTAGTATCTGATGACCATCGAAATGAACAAAGGCATCAACGGAACCCGGAGTTGACCATAAACACGACAAGACCTTTAGTAGGTTGTTTCTATGATTTTACATGAAAATTTGATAAATATTGCATTTTTTCTTTTTATTACTACTTAGTGTTCAAATATTTTTAATTATTTCATTAAATTTTTATTAATTTGTCTGTAATCAACTCAAAGGCCACCAACTGACATTTCGATGTCTTAATACTTTGCTACTTGATGTAACATTGAGATACTATATTAAATTGTTCAATGTCATGACCTATATGCGATTGATCTGCAAAATATCGTGTTTTCGTGCTTTGTGCAAGAATTATTTTGTCCGAAACGTTACCGCAGATTTATTGTATAAATAAGCAAGAGATAAGAAGATCTCACTTTTATCTTATACTGCTCGAAATCCAAGATCTACCCGTATACTTTTTAGTGTTTTAACTGTTGTGAGTCATTAAACAATAAAATACTTTTTTACGGTTCTCTATATACCCTTTACCCTAGTTAAACTAAATGTAGGTCCTAATTGTATCTGAAGTAACCAAATTTTGTGATTTCTCATATAGTGATTCCTCATAGACATCCGTTTATTATAATTGGTACTTTAGGATAATTTTACTGTTTGGTTATTAGTGACTTTGCTACCAAGGTATGGTTTCATAATGTTTTGTGGCCAATTTAGGAAAAGTACAGCTATGACTTTAATATTAGGGTAGGATAGTTATGTGTATTCCCGCGTATGATAAAAGCGTAAATAGCCGCATAAATCGGACAACCAACATTTTATCTGGCCCAGTGACGGATTACCCAAGTGGGTCAAACCTTACATTTAAAATTGTGAAAAATTACCCGCATGTTTCCAAGTATCTGATGGTATTACCATGAATTATATTAATAACCGTTTTGCGTGTTTCATTTAGTTTATGTTAAACATTGCAATTCAACACAATTAAATAAATATACAAAAAAACTCTTATTTGTTGCCTCTAAGTGTATTGCATGTAACCCATAAGCCAATTACTATAGCACCAAAAATGCATCTTAACACTCGTACAGTGAGTATCGGGTGTTTTCTTCCATCTCCAAACCTGGATTGCCGCAGAATATCAACCTATATGAACAAAACATATCATAATTACCAGAAGTAAGCAAATAATGATACAGGTAGGTCTTATGTTTGTCCTCCAGTGGAAAATCTACAGCTGTTATAAAACAGGACCAAATCAAAATATCAGTCCGATTGTCGTCGGTATTGTCGTGTGTTTCACACTACAGTGACATATAGGATAGGCTAATTATTCTTTAAAATAAAGAGGAAAGGTGCGTTCTTAACCGGTTAATCAGATTACTGGAGCTATTGCAGTAAGTTACGTAGCATTTAGTAATTCTTTTAATTTTAGCTTGGGTTAGGCAACGTCCATCGAATGCCTCGAGGGAAAGCTTCACCGACTTTCGGGCGACCACTTAGCTTCGCTTATTTCACAACCTTTAAGACTACAATCGATTAAAGCAATAACATGTCAGTGCCGCCCTGACTTTGACACACGCGTAAATAAATTTTGACTTGCTTGTCACATCATACACGCAATACAACAGGTCGTTTACATAGCAAGTCATGTCTGCCTAATGATTGACTAAATAGTTGACTTATCTACCGATTAAAATAGCAAAGCTTATCGTGATGGTAGGAAAACTAAAATCGTTAATGTGGCTTGCCCCGCCTCTCAAAGTAAATGTGAGCCTACTTATAGCACCACACTTCCATATCAGAAACATCAATGTTAAGGCTCATATTGTTACGAATGAGCATCCACAGCTTATGAGGATGTTACTTATAAAGTAATTTGTTATCCTTATACAGAATATGATACTCACTCTCGCTGATCATAATTGTCCCAGACTCTAATGTTATCCACTGTGAGATACTGTTTGTAGACAGTAAACTCGGTCTGCTGCCACAGGAATTTCACTTTGTTAAAGCCCGTTGGGAAGGCCCGGTATTGCACAGTGTGGGAATACTCGGTACTAGGCCTTAGGTCAAAAGAAACGTCTTCCCTAAGATGCAAAGTAAGGTGTGCAATTAACCTACAGTAAGTAAATACGCTTAGTAATTTAACACAAATTTAAATAACTGCAGTTAGTTTTTGGTGCAAAAACGTCATAACTTACGATCCGAATATTCTAAAATATGTATGAGTTACAACTTACTCGCCTATCTGGACTTGTTCACTATTTTCGGATGGTCCGTACAAAGAAAGGAACAGCTTTCCTTCGACGCCATCGCTGTTGCTTCCAAGAGTAATTTCCACATAGGTCATGTACTCTGTTAATCATTTTTTCGTCTTTGATTTTTACAAATAAAGAAAAATAACTAAACTCTTACCGCAGTAGGGTGACTTTGAGTAGGTTTGCAAATAAGCACTTGGGTTACTGAACTGGAATATTTCGTTGGCGTAATTGATGCTGTTGTATCCCATCGGAGCACATTGCTGGTGTTATTAAAATAAAAAAATGAAATAAAAAAAGTTAACCGAGCAGAAGTTACTGCAGACATGCGTTTAAAATAATGACTGATATTAAACTTACTCCAGTTGGGCAAGAGGTGCATTTTCCGTTCAGGTAATCATCATAGCTGTCGCACTGATTTCCATAAAATGGACAAGATGATGTAATCGATTCCGTATAAAGAGAGAGCGCCCTCAAATGGTTACATGCAACGAAGTTTCGTGTTCCATCAACTATTCCGTCGATGCCAACGATGGTAGACAGTGCGTTCTGCAATTGGGTTTTGAAAAGCGAAGTTTTAATTAAGTACATCATAGTGGCCCTACTATCACAATACAGTCCAAAAATTTTTGCAGAGCAAAGTATTGTTGTACATGTTCTTATCGTCATGCAAGACAATATTAATAAATAAATTAGGTGAGATCATGGTTTAGAATGCAGAATGTATAATCACGTCCGTTCATAAACAGTGAAAAACTAAAATATTCTTTACCCAGTGTATACAGACTACTGCAGATCTTTTTACGTTTCCTACCCAGTAAAAACAAGAGAGTGTCAACCACGTGTTAACCACTACTATTTAACTCCCATTTTGACTTTACGCCGTATTTCTCTGCATGCGGATACGATTGGGTTCCCTGGTTACCTAATACCTCTTGATATATCTTATAAAAAGTGTGTAACGTTTGTTTATGCAAGTAAAAACGAATGAGTTCCTGTGTTACCCATTCAAACTGAATTCTCATGTCCATGTTTTTTTATATGAAGTATTTGCTGTACAAAAAAACAACAATAAAATCAGAAAAAACTGCTAACATCTCGAAAATGTTTAACTCTATTGAAATATTATTCCTTTATACTTGGTCATAAAAAAACAATTCGTTTTTTGATTTAGGTTTGGGGAATTCATTTTTAGTGTAATACGACTAAATAAACTTTCACATATTCATTAAGCCCTCAAAAAGGTATAATCGGCATAAAAATGCGGAAAACAGTCGTCGTTGCTTATATTCTTTTGTCAGTTGGAAATATTCCTGCCTTTCGGGCAACGCTAAAAGAAAGCAAAGCGGAAAGGAGGGAAATTGCTTACTTGAACTATGGGAACTAATTTTTACCCTGCCCCAAACACTAATCTTAACCCCAGAACTAACCTTAACCCCAACCCCATGTTTTATACTCTAATGCCCTATTCGTCATTTTATTGTGCAGTTTCCCTCCTTCCCCCCTTCCCGCGTTCCCTTCTTTTTAGTTATCACTTGCCTTTCGGATTCGAATAAAACCTATAATAACTAAGCAAACATCTTCTACCTGATCACAACCTGGTTGCTCTATTCCGTCGTTTGGCCAAAAATCAACATGGCCGGAAACCTGATTTATTCCAAAGCCAAAATCTACCAGCTTTTCCGCGTCGGTGTGAATGACGTCAACAAATGTTGCGTCTGTTGGATCAAGTCTGACCTCTGGTGGCGTGTTTTCAAAATATGGACCAGCGGGATCAAGACCTGCAATTTTTAAATCGTTTTTTTTACTGGGCTTGTGATGTTTGGTTTAATTTTCCGATTACCCCTCTGAAAATGTCAAATGTGAAACTTACCAGTTATATGGCCTACTTTTGGTGAAACACTGGCTCCCAAATAGCCACAGGATTGAGCCCCAAGACTGTGCCCGATACAATGGAAACTGGCAGGACTGATTCCGAAGCTATTCTATCAAGCAATACAATCGTAATTTTGCAACTCTACAGCACTTTTAACATTATCCTTACTGCTATATTGTTGATAAAGAGCCCAACTTCGGCGCCAACAATTTGAGTATCAGTTGCACTCTGGGCATAGTTGATCGTCAAAGAACCACCAATCCAACCAACCCGAAAGACATTAACGTCCTCGACCTATGGTATAGATTATGTAAAATATACCACAACGACCGATTCCAGTTACTGATATAGGGGGTTATTAGATAGGTTAGGATAATCAAGTTTGATGCTTGTGAATAGAAGAGGGTAGAATTTTCACTGCAATTTTTTTTAAATGTTCTTACAACAGATATACCTAAGCAAGGGGTTAGCAACCTTTTTTTACTTAAAGAGCCATTTTAACCAATATTAAAATCAATGGGAGTCGCAAAACTAATAATATCAGTGCAACAAAAAAAGGAAAGCAACATTGTGTTTCTGTGTTTGTTTCAGTTAACACATAGACATTAAACTTATGAAGAGTAGCAATCAATTTAATAAAAGTCGCATCGGAAGGATGAAAGAGCCGCATGCTGCTCCGGAGCCACAGGTTGCTAAGCCCTGACCCAGGCTATTGTAGTGTTTATATACTATATATGCGTTTTTATCCAGTGGATTCAGTGTAGTGTTCAAGGAAGCAATTGACTTGCTATAGATCAATCGTCCTTTTATTGACAACCACCTTACTATTTGATCAAAAAATATTAATAACCACCTTCTTTTCTATGCATTTTTCATTTAGTTTTAAAAATTACGTGGAACACACTGTAGAATAGATGGAGAAAAATAAAGTTAAAATATAAGAGCGTTGAACTCACGTTACGCAATGCCTTGCTCATGTCATTCATCCAAGAAACGTCCCCATTGTCAATGTACCCATGGACAATAAACTTTGTATTTTTTTTATAGTTGAAAGTCGTTTGCCTAAAAAATGTTTTTTTTTGTGAACTTTAAAACATCTGGTATTTTAGTGAATAGAGCTTTGGTATGTACATATTAATGACTCAGTATTTTTTTGAACGGTTGTGTAATGAAAGAAATGAAAAATAAACAGATTTGTGACAATAATTTTTAAAATGGTTTTACGAAGCTAAATCAAGGATGCAGTAATATTCCTTAAAATATCATAAGAATTTTTGTTTGATATGAATCCCCAAAAGTTGTTCTGTACTCACTGGAGACCATTTATATCAGTGTTGAATACTTCCACATCTAATTGCTGCCTTGTATCCAAGTAGAACCTGACATTCACTTCAGACGGGTCTGAAGGTAAATAACCAACAGGTCGTTCCTCAGTGTCACCCCATGGTGGGGCATCTGTGAACGTTCCCAAACCCGGGTAAGTGACTGTGTCACCTGTAAAATCAAGTTAAATGTCAGATTATATCTGTCCATAAGCGAGTTTTGTTATTCCAATTGTAAATCTAGTACACGAAAGAAAAAAAATTCACTGATTTATTTTTTTGAGATATATAAATTTCACCCGAAATATTTTATTTAAATATGAGGCTAAAGAAACCTTTTCGGGTAAAAAATAAATCTTGAATTTAAAATCATGCTATTTTTTAATGAACTTAGTTTTTAGTTGCGATTTACAAATTTGTTTAAACATACAAGAATACGTACAGCAACATCAATTCCTAAAGAGGGTTATATATACAAAGCAATGACTGTCATTTCGTCAGTAAATCTATATTATTTAAAAAAAAGATCAGCAACAGTGTTGTCTCACAATTACATTTATAAAAAAAATGTAAAAATTTAAAATATCAGTGTTTTGTCTTTTACTGCCAACTCGGTTTTTTTTACAACTAAAGTAATTTAAAAACTAAATATCTTCCAAAACCTAGCTAATAGCCCTATTTCTTACAAGCACCCACTTACCCTTGACCGAGTGCCAAGTCAAAAGCAAAACCAGTAAGTTTAATGAATACATAATGAAACGTTCAACCTGTGAAACGTTTGCCGTACAGCTACTACAGGAAGTTGACGTACGAACATGATACCATTTTTATATAGATTAAAACAAACATGCTTGATAAACATATGGATCTTTCTCACGGTGAAAATTTATTATAGATATCTCAAGGACATATGTGTCAGGCAATATTTACCTTCATAGTTGTACAAACTTAAAATATAACCATAATTTGGTCGTCCAAGACCTTACGAACTAAAGGTTAAGCACCCAAACTTCACACGTCGTTATTTAAATATTTACTGACGTGTATTATGCAGCAAAAAAAGACAGAGTTCGATTTAAATACCGACGTATTGAGCTACGCAAACCTTATAATCACGAACAAAGATTAATTTCCACTGTTGGATGATGTATGGGATTCGAACAAAACAATGCCCGCCTGCTGAATATTTGCTCACAAATAAGTACTCAAGGATAGCTCTTTTTGCTTTTCAATAAAATTTCAAAGAACAAACCAGAATTTTGTTTCCGGTAAATTTACCGCAAAAGTTGACTTAAACGTCACAATAAGCTTCCGTATTCTAGGCGGCGAAGAACAAAAGTTTCGTTTCTACGGCAGGGATTTGTTATTTTCGTTCTTATTATTTAAACAGGATTTGGTTTGGCTACTAGGCATATATATAGGCTTAGTAATCTGACATAAATCGCGTTGCCTAAGTCGAGATGATTTAAAAGTTAGGACAAGATCAGAATTTATATTTTCACCGCTAGAAATAAATTTACTATACAGTTGTCACGGCAAACCTTTAAAACACCAGACGTAGCACAAGAGTACCTTGGCTTTAACAAATTATAACAAACGCTCTTCTAATATCCTAATCGATTTGTAGTTTTTTAGATTTTTTATTCTTTATAAAAAGTAGTGTTTATTTTGAATGGAAACAAAAATGTAGTAATTTTAAGGACACAACAATGTTTTAGCTGTAATTATGTGTATATAATTACCATAATTGATTGATGCAGCCAACCAAGTATTCTTATTCATATATAAACTTTTAAAATCAGGAAAATACCGCTAATACTACAATAATATAATATTTATCCTAAATATGTTTTGTTCGGTCTGTGGGGAATCCCGAAGTGACGTCGATTTCACTGTTTGCACTAGTTGCGCAAAACTGATGTGCGCAGGTTGTCGACACCAACATGATTACGTGTTTCGCGGACAGGAGAAAACAAGCCAAGGTTTCCACGATACTGCACAACTTAGTCAACTTTACAAATTTTTCGAGGATTGCAACGCGAACAGAAACGTTAAATGTGCCAACAAGCATGGTAAAAATACCACTGATGTGTTAAAGCATGTGCAGGATATTGTATTTGTTTATAATAGAATACACTTTATAGGGGAAAAGTGGGTAAAATGGGCCACCTGGGTAAAATGGGCCCCCTCCAATTCTCAATATATTTTGAAGAATAAAATTTGCTACAAGAACCATTGTCAGTATATCAAATTATGGAATCTCCAAACCGAAGTTTGAGCGTGAAATCACCAAACTCAATGTTTTCTGTAGTTATTTTGGTTTGAGAAGGTCTGAATCTAAATTTGCAATTTTTGTTTTCTGCTAATATATAATAGAAAAGATCAAATACTAAAATAACTTTTACTGTAGTTAAATAGAACTATATAGCCTAGACCTACTTTTACTGGTAGTAATAAAACTTTTTTTTAAAGAATTTTTTATAGAGATTTTAAGTCGTATGTTGGCACCTGTCTAATATGGGCCCCTGTGGTCATTTGGTAACTAACGGGGCTAGACTTAGCATTAACAGTACTAAAGGGCTGGACTTAGCACTAACAGTCATATTATGTGTTTCACAATAAACTAAACGGGGTTTCTAAATGCTATTAATAACATGAATTGATAGTTATGCTTCCACTAAAGTAGCAAGGTGTTATTGCATTAGTATACTAGTAACTGGGTATTAAATAAAAAGTAATTGCAGTAATCCAAAGTGTTAAATTAAAAAAAAACTACATCATAAAAAGAAAAGTAATAACATTGTTTATATGGGAAGCGAATATTGATACTGTTATCTAACGAAATGTTAATATCGAAAACGGGCCGGGGGCCCATTTTAGACTACACCCTTGTCTAAAATGGGCCACTAACGAAATATATTTTCTTTGTTAATAAAATATATTTAACAAAAATTATTAGAAAGTTAACATGTTATGTGTGAAGACTTTGGTATTAGGTGACACCACATGAAAAACTTAAGTCCAGCGGGCTTTATATCAGTAAAAAATCCGATTTGCAACTAAAGGGCCCATTTTACCCAGTCTTCCCCTATTTATGAAACGAAGACTTTACATCATCGTCGGGTTGCGTTACTTATTTTGGATCGTTTATTTATTATTACTTAATTTTAAAGAGAAACAAATTGATATAAATTCTTAAAACTATAACCCGCAGTTTGGTTCCTGGGTAGCGAATAAACCTTCGTCTTTCATACGTCGACCCAATCAAGAAGCCATTAGACCTAATAGGCCCTGTGGAATGTTTTACATGTTTTTTTATTCACGTGAAAAAGAAAAGGGGCACAAGAGCTTAGTGTGTACCAACCACATATTACTCCACTAGTGTATAGCTTAAATTTTTTTTACTGCCAGATAAAGCCGCTGATTACTACTGCGAAGTCTGTCAGGAGTTTACCTGCCATACCTGTCTTGCACTTGAGCATCAGCACCACCATGCGGAAAAGCTAAAGTTTTTTGCTCCACAGATACAAAGAGCACTGGCAGGCTGCGCGGATATGCTTTCTAAAAAGCGTAAGTTAACCATCATCTAAGTTAACCATCATCTTAAACGTAGTATATACGGTGGTCATAGTGTAACAATGGGAAATGCCCCTGATTCGTTTAATAACTTTCATACAAGCGTAGTTCAACAACCAAGTCAGAGCGATAACACAAGTTGAAATTTTTTCCCTTTGATGCAAAAACAACGTTTTAAGTAAACAATTTATGCACAATTTTTACTAAAGTCTGTAACTGAATACAGGTAAAAAGACATTGAGTTGTGTTAATTCGCTTCACCAGATATCAGTTGAAACTGATGACGCAATTGAAAAGACGGAACGAGTTATCCATAGAGCAGCAAAGGAAATATTATTTCAGGTTCGTAAGTACACTATATGGTTAATTAATAAGGTTAAAAAAACCTTCTTTTTTTGCATTTTAGTTTTCGGCTGCATTACGAAAACAAGAAGAGTTCTTAAAAAAGAAAGTCACAACCCAATTGTATAAACAAAGAGATGAGATAAAGGGCCAAATTGAAAGCGCAAACGGATTTTTGAGCATTTTTAAAGAGGCGCAAGATGTCGTGGCGGAGCTGCAAACGTCAAAAGCCGTTCCGCTCGAAAGGGATCTCTTTGCAAACCTTGGTGTTTTAAACAAGTGCGGATTTTATTATCTAGTAGAATATAAGACACATATTTTAATTTTAATATTTGACCAAATTAGACCTAGGAGAAATCAAACCTGACCGCCAAAATGACCGTCGTATTTTAGTTAAAATATTGTCATGCTGTATCCTTAGATTCGACGTAAACCGCATTTTAACTAAAGACATGAAGCCGACTGTGATAGAAATTCCAAGAATGGAATCTATCCCGGAAGCAGAATTGGAAAACATGTGCACGAAACTGCTTTGTTTGGAATCAATGCCGATACCAAGTAAAATATTGTTATTCTCCCACTTAACTATTGGATAATGGTAGAAAAATTCTGCTTTCCATAGTCGTAGTGCTTATAACGAAATTATAAAAATGTACATAATAAACAAGTACAAAGAACGTATTAACCCACCCAGGAACAAGGACAAGCAAGCAAACTCCACTCAATGGACAAGCCAAGTTCAACTCTGGTAGAAAGGTGGATGACGAAGAAGACAGTGTTGGTGAAACCGATATAGAACTCGGCGAATATCAACTTACTGGAAATCCTTCCAAGGTTGGAAAGCATTACTTTCTAAGAAGCCATACTATTTAGTCTGTATTGTGCAATAACAAGAATCCTTAAAATAAAAACAAATCTAAAGTTTATATATGAATACTAAATCATTAAATAGTACGAGCAGTATTAACTTTTAACGAATCCACGCCTCTATACAGTTAACGTTCCGTAGCAGTGACAGCAGCGATTCCAGCAACAAAGACAAACGACATTATGACGTCATAAAGAAGATCCGCAGAAACCAGTTCCCAGTGACATTAGAAAGAGACGAACATTATCATACGTTTACCAGCAACAGAAGTTCAACATTAGATATGGTAGAGACGCAAAAACGTGGACATCCAAAACACAACAGAAAGGCGTCGCTCTATGCAAACGGTATAGTGTTTTGTGCATTGCCTATCGCAAAACACACACCGACACATACGCAATAAAAATCGGACGTATTAACAAACCCAATAATCCTGGGTTCGAACTTACACCCACACAAAGAGCTATCTATATCTTACTCGAGTAATAACACAGAGTCATCAAGATTACCCACCAACTGTGGTTCTCTGCACGGTTAACTACTGTCTGTACACCAGTTTAGTCTTGTATTAAAAAGTATACTGTCTGTAAAACCAGTTTACACTTGTATTAAAAACTAATGTCTGTCTGCTTATCAGTTACACTATTTGTGAAAAACCACTATTTGTGCATTTTACAGGCTTGACATCACGCTCCCAGAACAATTTATACGGGAATAAGTTTCATCACAGCCCGACTATGGAAAGTGGGCTAACATCAAAAAGTGCAAGTCGAATCGAATTTGACGATGTAAGGAAATATTGCCTAATTCCGAATAAGCATTTAACGTGAATAAAGGCAACAAGTATGCCGAAAAAACAAGTCTTCGCAGTTTAGTTGGTCGCAAAATATATAGGCAATTATCCTGCATTGTGTGTTAAATACTTTTCTTTCTACAGGACAATGGAAAATCGCAAGACAAAACGGTGGAGTTCTTTAAAACAATTTCAAAAGAAAGAAATAGAACAAAACCGGATCCAAGTTCACAGGTCACAAAAATGACAAATCGACGCCAAAGAATGGACTATGGTGACGCGATACAACCAACACATAAGTTGCAGCAGCACGATAAAAGAACATATCGCGCTAAAACGGAATATCACTCAAAGGGTTCGGCGAAAACTGATGCTATGACTGATGTCAATTACGAACAAAAACATAAAAAGAACAAAGAACTGTTATCCACGGCAAAAGAACAACTCCTAAGAAACCCAAAATTAAAGTCCACGCGTTTGTAATGTCCGATTTATACCAAATTGCAACAATAAAATAAAGTTTAGCGAATTTTGTTGTTGTTAAAACATTAAATTACTGTCTTGGTTTTAACCGCAATTGAAATTTGAAACGAGATGTAGAGTCCAGCAACCGTTTGAACTTTGTTATCTTAAACTGGTTCCGTCAATTGCATAATAATTTCGGGGTTCTATTTCACTTAAATAATCGACCGTTTATGCTGAACGATGAATTTTCTTTTGAGTCGTTCGCTATACCGTCTATACGCGACGTTGTGTCATCAAATACAGACTGCACATCTTCGCACCGTAATTGGACACTTGAAAGAGATCGGCCACTAAATTGGGCGGCCTTGCATTTGAAATACGGCAATAGGACCGCCCCTAATTTGATTGATCTCATTTCGGAAAAATATTGTCGCAATTTTAGCTGTGATCTGTAGGTTGCTATTACAGTTATTTTAAAATCAAGTTGAAAATGAGAGATTTAAATACTTCCGACAATCGTTCAGCACATTGTACAGGTAATTTGCCAGCTCTGCGTATTGTAAGTTCAAATGGAAAAATCGCCGTTCATTTATAGGTGCGGTTTTGGCATTTAGTTATTGTCATATATTTGCATTTATAACAGCTCTCATAAAAAATTATATTATGAATTAGATATATACTCATCATTTTGTTAACCTAAGTAAAAAACAGTATTTATTACAGTTGAAAAAGTGTTTTGACGTACTTAAACCTGATTATTATATCCACAGAATTGGCATTTATTGCGTAACTGCAGGGGAAAATATGGCAACGCACAATTCTTGCAATCTGCGCGTAAATAATTCCTGTATCAATGCATATGGAAACATTATAAGTATTAACTAATTCGATGTTTGCTTCGTAGAGAAACTCTGATTTTTCGCATCGTTAACCCATTTCGCTACGTTACAGCAATCAAATATGCAAAGCGACAGTCAACATTGACTGCATTAAATTTTCATATGCGACTGCGTACATTTTACACTTTCCCAGCGCACTATGTTGTCACAAAACACCGCTGCTAAGTAGTCATAGCTTAATTTTTATTGCCACATAACTCCAGATTTGCATTGAATATTTATGGTCAATAAAATTGGAGATCCTGTCAGGTTTAAAATGATCGCTTTTGAAATGATGGATGGATTCATTTTTAAATTTGTAATGTATTCACATTTTGACAATTTAAATGTGTTTAACACAATTAAAAGGAATTATAATTATTTTAGAAATGTATAGATGATCTGCACCGACATCATTTTATCGAGACTATTTAAGTCAAAATGTAGTGTTGGCTGAAAGTTTCTGACTGAGTTTTTCTTTATGTTTCACAGTATAAATATACCTTAATGTTGATGAATAAAATTTACAAAAAAAATCGATTGCTATGAATGTAGACTTTGTATCAACATGATTTGTCGAGCAGAGCGACTGCTGTACACGCGACAAACAAACTCTATTGGTCAAACTGAACCAAAATGAAACATTTCGATAATGTAAACAGACAGGTATAAATTATTCAATCGTATCACTTTGTTGCAGTTAAAATGTGTCATACTTGTGCAAAGCACATCGGTATGAATATATCCACTTCGCCATATTACAAAATGGCCGGGAAATGCTAAACGCCAGAGCAACGGAATAAACAGACATCGGGGATTTAATTTACTTTCCTGTCATTCTATTTTAAAACACAGTTATCGTGCTAATAATTGAAATACGTCTTATATCATAATATATTTAAGCACGGCTGTTTCGTCTACTTTCTTTTAGGATCAGTTAAATCTTTCGCGAAGATTTAAACATTTAATAAAGAAACGTGGCAATTATTTTGGTAAGTTTGTTTGTATCTAAATTTTTAGGGCAATTAGTAAAAATTATTATGGAATTGAAAAAATTCAAGGTAATAAAGGACAATTGCCCAGAACCACAATAGTGGTATAAAGTTAGAATTTTCTCATTTTGTCATTGTTTTAAACATATAGCGCAATCAAGTTAACGAAAATGATTAAGGCGATTAAGAATTTGTCAATTTTAATATAAGATGGTTAGACACAAAAGGATGGGCTGTAAAAATTGACTGTGTAAAGACAAGGTGACTACGGAACAAAAACAAGCAACGCGATTACAATTGACCGAATCGGAGTAAATTTACCAAGTTACCAAATCCGCTATCAGTTTTCGGTTTTCCGAGTCATGCTCAAATCAGTTGACGGGAAAAGCCCGAAATTGCGGGGTACGGTTTCAGGAATCGCGGCGGCGGCGGCGGCGAAAAACGTAGCGATCAGGTTTCGGCCTTTCGCGCCGAGACTCATGACAATCGAAAAACGCGCTACTCCGCACCCAACAATCGGCAATTATTACGCAGGTGGTATGGTGGCGAGGGCGCGCAGACAGGCCGAAAGTGTAGGTATATTAAGTAATTATTGCGTGAGAGTTTTACAAAGCTTTGTGTTTAAATATGTTATAATTAACTATAACGATGCTTATTTTTGTCTATAGTGGTAGAAATTAATTAGCTCATTACGGCAATGGAAAATGCAGTCGAGTCGACCAATGTAATCCACCCAATAGATGACACAACAGGGGCTTCGTCTAACTCTACACCTCCACCTAGGAATGACGCCAGATTATGGATGCATGGCATCAAGAAAGAACCCCCGGATAACAGCTGCCACCAGCAACCAGCAAGCAGTGCTGGACGAATAGAATCGACGTACAACCATTCTGCTGGTTTGTTTCCGATAAACAGTTTTGACATGCAATACAGCGACCATAAACAAATGGCTGCAGCAGAGAACGCAAGGGCGTATTACAACCACCATGCCTACGTAGGCACCAATGCAATGAACCTTCACCAGATACCACCGTCCCCAACTTTCGCTGATAGGAAGAGAAACATGGAAAGAGGGTTTGATCCAAATTCCTACATCTCGAAACAACAAGCTGCAACTGATTACCCGCATCGTATGTCTTACTTTCAAGGTAAGGTGTGCCACACTCTTTGTTTGCAAGCTATGCATTATAGTATCATTTAAAATATATTAGAAAACAACTTAGATTTCGTCTGATTCAATATATATCACCTAGTACAGTGATCGCGTTTTCAAAATCCATTAATCGGTAGTTCTTATATGTATAGTATGGAAAAGTCATCTATTAAATATTGCCTTGGCTCAGTGAAAGCTATTATCAAATTGTGTCATCAGTGTTCTGTCCACGGAATTATTAAATAATTGTACTTCTCAGCACAAACGTTTAAGTTGTTACTTTAACCTTTTTATGCCACAACCTAACATTTCTCATCCTTATGTATATAGGGCTGTAAGTTTTCTTCCTTAGTAACGTTTGCAAAATATCGAGGTAATTTAAAGAATGTCCCGAATAACACGATTAAAATTTTATTTACATAAGTATCATAAACTTATATAATCCGGTATACTATATCCATAGAAAAGCTTTTCCATCCTTATATTTTTTACGCATTAATAATATTATTTCGAATCGTAAACCACTTACTTTTGTTCTATACAGAGACGGCAGCATATAATTCCGCACTC
The DNA here is from genome assembly GCA_000149265.1 of Ciona savignyi. Lineage (NCBI taxonomy): Eukaryota > Metazoa > Chordata > Ascidiacea > Phlebobranchia > Cionidae > Ciona > Ciona savignyi. The sequence continues at coordinate 440,094 of CH001736.1, read as the reverse complement.
CATCAGCCAATTATGAGAACAATTTCAAGTCCCCGTAGCGTGGATTCCAGAGACGAAAGTGTCTTTCACAATAGCTCAACTGTGGCCGGAAATCCGGAGACAGATGATAAGTACCACCAATCTTTGTCCAGTAGCAGCTTCTTTGGGGATGGAGACGAAGGCGAGCGGGATTCAGACACGGAAGTGTCGTCTGCACAAAATGGCGACGCCGGTCGGGTGAAGGGCAAAAAGGCAAGGAAACCTCGAACAATATACACAAGTTATCAACTGCAACAGTTGGTACGAAGATTCCAGAGGACCCAGTATCTCGCGCTACCTGAAAGAGCCGAGTTGGCCGCTTCTTTGGGAGTGACACAAACTCAGGTAAGACTTATAAAAGCATACATAATATTTTTCACGTAAAAATTCTAAGCTTTTTGAATTAAAAACTAGCCAGCTCAAGAGTAATCATGGTTTTTAAAGTTGTCGCTCCAAGTAACATTTTAATCTGTTTTTTAAACTACATAAAAAAGTCCTACGGTACATGGCAAAGCAACTTATTTTCTCCACTAAGTTACTCCAAAAATTGACTGCCAAGTTAAAATACTGCACGTCCGACTGACTATAATGAAATATTGCTCACTGTAGTCCTTTAAAAGGTAGTTTTAATGGTTAGAAAATTGCACAGTGACAAAAGCCATAGACAATTGCGACAATTTTTCTATTAAGGCGATTTGGCTAAAACGATGCCATTTTACATAATCAACGCGCAGTTGATTGGTTCAAATTAACTTAGGAACGGCAAATTATTGCGGTGGCAGCTGCAATCGCCCAGTGCAACCGTATCGTTATTTGCGTTAAATTGTAAATTTAACTGTATTACAATATGATCATATTCTACAGTGACAAAAAGTATTTTACAATTAATTTATTTTTGGTGGCACCTTCAGCTAGGTTTTTTAAAGAGAATTTACTTCTGTTTGACTTAATCTGTTTTAATGTAAGTTGAAAAGTGTGACCTCTAGCGTTTATTTACCATAGGTTCATACTTTTACATCATAAATTATTAAATCGTAGAGCTAAGCCCTAAAATTGCTTCATAAACACATGCCGTTGAAACGGAGAAAAGATAGTCAAATAAGGGCAATTTAAACGGCTGGATATTCCGATCCATCAACTTTAATATTCATTAAATTTTGAAGCATTTCCAAAAAGCCTTCCATTAAAACCCTTCCATTATCCTTTTATATTTTTGTGCTCTAAAATAACTTTTTAATGCAGATAAAAATCTGGTTTCAAAATCGGAGGTCAAAGTATAAGAAGTTGTTAAAACAGCAACTACTGCATAAGCATCATGGCGGCGGTGATATCATGTCAATGGGCCTTGGCTTTGGGGGGCAGTCGATGGATGACCACTCTGTACATTTCATGCCACCGGGCTACACCGAACAATACGTACCGGAGAGTGTTTGGGATAATGATTCGATGGGGAGAAGTAGAAATGATACTTACCATCGACCTCAAGCCCTTCCCGAACAAAACCAATATCCGGTTGTAAAAGAAACGGGGGAGGTTACTGATTGTCGAATGGCGGCTCCCCAGTTGCACTGGGACACCCAGTACCACATGGACCCTAGCCACCACTACAACAATATACCGGTAACCCACCAAGCCGGAATCCCCCAAAATGGAAGAAATCATGCTGACGTAATTGATTCACATGCTGCCTCGCTCACAGGTGTTAGCACCTCAATGCGAAGAGAGGGACTTTTGCAGTGGGGAAGCTCTTGAGTTGTAAATGTTAATTTCAACAGTGCTGGTGTGACTTTTGCGTTTTATAAACATTATTCAAAGCGGGAAATGTGATTTCTGTTAATTTGAATTGTAAGGTCTCTAAATACAAAAGTGACATATTGACAAAAGGTCTTCATTTCATGCACGAATTTTTCATATTTTCACAAAAGTTTTTAAACGAAACGACTTCCGTTGTACGGACTAAAACTCCATGGGGCTTACCTAAATGTTACGAAGTAAATTATATGCTGCCTCCAGCACCTCCGATTTCGTTTATTTGGAACAGTGAACCCATCCAGGTGGCATTGTCCTGTTGAATTAAGTCAAGTGACTTGCAAGGGCACACAAATTGCTGGGTTCGCTAACTCCGGTTTTAATAACGACGACAGGTAATTGGTGGGCGACCAACCAATCGGAACGTGCGCACGGCAAGAAGCATCAGCACGCTGTCATCATCGCATGCCGACCAGGCTCATGTGACGTAACACACGGAAGGTGGAATTCTAGAATACACCGATATACGGCGAGTGGCACGCGATCGACAAGCGAAGCACAACAAAATTTGTGTTGTCGAAAATATATTAACATTGTGTACAAGTGCGTGTATAAACTAAAATCACTTATATCACAGCAAAATACACTTTCTGTAAGGTTTGTGCAAATACGCTACATTTGTGCAAATACAGCAAATAAATAAGTTTATTGGTGTAAACTCAAAAAAAAATGCGCAAACGCAAATTAAAACACGAAGAAATGGGGAATTATTTTTTTAATTATAGCTAACATTATTTAGCATGCAAATAATTTAAATTTAAATCTATATTTATATGTGCCAAAGTCAAAATGTCAATTAATTGTTATAACGTTTACCTAACGAAAAAAACAACCAAACTGTGTCAAATTCACTCAATTGAAAAACAAACATTATAAACTGTGAAAAGGGTTACCAAAAGTTGCCCTTGTAAGAATCAAATGTGTTTGGTAAAGCAACGCTTTGGTTTTGGTGCATTGAGTGGTCGGTTCTCATATAACCATCTGTGGGTGATTGGTTTGCGAATTGTCCTTCGGAAGCGGTAAGGTCTGCAGCGCCGTATGACGGCGGCTGATAGTTTTGGTTGGCGTCGCTCGGAGACGAAGAAGAAAAATTTGACTTGAGTATTCCGTTCTCGTAATCACTTGAATCAAAGTTGGTGCCGAAGGGAAGGTTGTTATTTATACCTGCATTTAATTACATGTTAAAGCATATAAACGAATCATTAATAAGTTATTGAATAATAAATAGTTTAACTAAAAGGAAGCTTGCATTGGAAAGTGAGTATTGTTCTCTAGGTCTATCTGTAGCATAAAATGCTTGAACAAGAAAAAATATCAACCACCAAAATATACACAGTAAATGACATTCGCTAACCGTGAAATGTGTTGGCGTGTTGGTACAACTGGTAGTTCATCATCGGGTTTGCGTGTTCTTGCTGAAATCTTTGCATCTCGTTGCTTTGGTGAGTCGCGGTTGGTTGGTACGAGGAATAATGAATAGTTCCTTGACCGCCGTGCACGTTAGGGCTAAAGAGAAAATAATTGTTTTTAAACTTTGAAAGATTCAGAATTCAAAAATCAAATATAACCTACAAAATAAACATATCAACGTACTATAATTTTAGTACAGTTTATTTAGGTTTAAAGTAAACCAATAAAACATAGCGTAAAATATAACGGAATTGTATTTATCAGTCTTACCCATCATTGGATGGACAATGTTGTTTTGGAGCGTTCCACTGCGTCGATTCAGTGTCTACGTGATCATCATAACTTCTAGCACGTTTTGTTGCCTCGGACGGCTGTTCAGGGTCGAATTCAGGAGCTTGATTGTCGATAACAGACTGGATTCCAATTTCGTCCAAATCTTGAACGACTCCTGATTTAAGAAGCTTCTTGATTTTTGATCGTCTGTTTTGGAACCAAACTTTGACCTATAAAATGTTTGATTGGATTATTTGATTTTTAAAGAAAACACAACAGTAGCCTACAAGAAAAATAAAAAAATCTATAATTTTAATATTAAATTAACAAATCCAATCACCTGAGTCTGAGTTAGACCAAGTGCAGCTGCAAGTCTAGCTCTCTCTGGTAGAGCGAGATACTGAACTTTCTTGAAGTACGAATGCAGTTCTTGAAGCTGATAGTTTGAGTAAACAGTTCTTGGATTTCGTTTCTTTTTAGACTTGCATGTGTTGGCAGAAGCTGTGCTATCATTAATGGCTTCGCCGTGAGTAGATTCAGCACCGGGATCCGACTCGACCGAGGACAAGGGCGACGGCTGAGGAGATGCGTTGGAAGGACAAAACGGACTGTCTTCATTGGAGGCTTCTTGTTTGTCTGAATAAACAAGTTTCAATAAACAAGGTTCAATAAACTAGGTTCAATAAACAAGTTTTAATAAGTATGTATTAAAGACCAAGGTTTAAAAACTAGTACCTGATGCGATCCCTTGTGAAGGCCGGTGTGTAAGTTGATCACTGCTGTCTTGTATTAAATCTTCATCACTTTTTTGCTGCGATATACTTGTTTCGGAAGTTCCACTTTCTGTGAAATATAAACATCGTTATGCTATGTTTATCGTTGGAATGTATGTAATATATAATAAACGCAGAATGTGTAAATAAAACTTATATTTACCTTGAGTAAAACTAGAAGACAAATTAACATCTGTTATAGAAATTGGGTCTTCAGGGACATCGTGGTCTTGAGTGGGATCCAATTTACTGAATATATTTGTAGGTAAGGTTGATGTAGAAGATGTCGAAGTGGCTGGGATTTCGGATTCAGGAGTGGTTGGCGGCGTATCTGTGACAGTGTTCTGTGGCAAACTTGCTGCCTGCTGGCATTGATAACTGCTATAGTTGGTAGCAAATGGTGGAAACATAAACTGATCTTCTTGTTGGTGTCTTGGCTTCCCAACTTGCCAATTTTCAGTTGTGGGTGGTGGTGTTAGAACTGCCTCAGTTATATCGTTTGTTGAATTGTAAAGATTAGAAACATCATCAGATACAATCTTGCTATCGTATGGGTAATATGGAATCGAGTATGGCAGCGATATCGGATTGTATGCAAGTTCGCTGTTTCCATTCTGATAGCCAATCTGTGGCATATAATGATAGCTCTCCCGGTTTGTCGAACTTTGGCTATTTACTGACACTTGTCCTTTGCCTAAATAGGCAGCAAATTTTGGAAACTGATGTGACGAATCCGGCTGTTTTGGTTCTTTGATACTTCCAGAGGTAAATTGCGCTGCAGTGTAAGCGCCCGCAGGATAGAAACCCAAATGCGATTCCACCACGCTCGACATTTTTATCTGTGCTTGTCAAAAATTCTACCAATCCTGCAATGTAAATTACGTTTGTTAGTAATTAAGCATGGTAACTATTTACGCCTCCTTTCCCAACTATTTTCAAGTACTTATACTATCGTGGGTCGTGGGTATGCCCTCTCTGTGAGCAGTCACTGTCAGTATGAAGGAATAGACCTGATGAGACTGATTATAAACTACCACACTATGAAAAGAGACAATGACTCGTTTAATCCTGGTTCAAGAGGCTGCAATTCGGACGACCCCTTCGAAAACCGAATAATACCTGAGGCCAAATACACCTCGTCGGCCTGCAGCTTTTGAGAGTCGGCCTTGCACTGGCTACAGCCTACTGGGAACTGCATTGTTGTCGTACGCGATGCGATAAGACCTCATTGTCCAGCGTTCGAACTCGTCCATTGTTTTTTTAGCATTGCTTTGTTGCCTGCAAAGGTGATTCTTTCGGCATCATTCATGTAAGTTTGTGTTGTTCAGTTTGCATTTCAGATCATTGTAAAACAATGTTGTCTTTGCTGCAGGTGACAATGTTTGTTTATTAAGTGCGACTATTTTTATTTATTCTTGCGCTATTCTTTAGCACGAATGCAATTTGTTATTGTAATATCCCGTAAAGTTTGCATAACAAAAATAAACTAGTAAAAACGCTACAAAACTTTTATAACATTGAATTCGGCCATTGAATATATAACCATGATAATTATTTCGTATGGATAATAAAGATATCTTAATTAATTGCTAAATGTTTACAAATTTCACTTTAATGCTGTTATAAAACTGTAAGGCTATTATTAAAAAAAAAACTTTTATGTCTTAAAATTATTCCAAATCGAAATACGTGGAATTAGGATTAAGAATACAATAATCAACGCGTCGCATTTTATCAACTTAAATTATCGATAACATCAAATTTTAAACTTACAATGATTGGTAGTTTAGTGTTGTCGGATGTTAAATATATTGTTGAATGAATATCTTGCTTACTATATCTAAATAATAAATATAACCATGCAGTCGTGGGATATTTAATCATGTGTTCAAAATAATCTGCAGTAATACACAGTGTAAATCTTTCTTAATGCAAATAAACTAGGTCCCACCGATTATGCTTCATTTTCGATAAAAATAAATTCGTTACAAACCCTATAGGTAAGAAAAGGTTTGCCATGCAACCTTATTTTTAATTTGTAGTAAAAGTGAACTCCACGGTGTTAACGACCGGGTTGGGGCGTTGTCTTTGTGGGTGGACGGTCCCCGTTTGTTGGCGACATCGTGTCTAGGATTAAAAGGCGGGAGACGAATTTGTAATCTTGAATTTCCATTCACCTGTTCTGTGTCGTCACTCTGTGTCGTCACCCGATATAGAAGATATAATGGGATTTATTAAATCGCACCTTTAAGTGGTCCAATCCCTGATTTTGCAAACATTTTTAATGACACGGGACGTTTTTTCGGTGGAAAAAAAGTTTATTAAATATGATTTTTCCGAAATACCTCAAAAATATTTTAAAATGTTAAAGTCAAATGGTTAACTGTTTTTAAAATTGTGTATTTGAAAAGATCGCGATGTAACAAAAACTGCTCCTACTGTACTGAATAGAATTATGCCATTGTTCTATTGTGCATGCATAAAAGTAAGTGTGGCATAGTTGGTATGTGGTTAAATGGTGCCACTTTTCCAAGATCTGATATAACACGCGATCGAAAATTTCACATGCAATATATTTTTTTCGATTAACTTAGTTCCGTGAAAGCGTTTGCGACCTTGCTATTTGTGTGACACATGACGCTTGTTCAGTAACTGTTTATTTAAGGATATGTGTGTATGTAATTTATTCATTCTGTATGAAGAAAAACAAGTAATTTCTTATCTTATTTTTTGGTATATTTAATGCGTTAGAGTTTTGTCTTTTAGCGGGAGGGAATGTAATTTAAAACGGGTCGCTTGCTTGTGGTTGTGTCCTCGAACAAAGCACAATACAGACATCTCCTGAACTTAGCGAAAAATTAGTTCATGCTAATACAAAAGCAAAGTCACAAGCCCGTGTATAACGCTCCTTGCGTTTCCAAATTTACTCGGGTAAAACATAAATACCCTATAAATCATATTGAACAAAATTTGGACTATCCACAAAAATATTGCATGTCTTTCCTATATATTGTATCCCCGTGTATGGTTTTAATTTGTGTTTAGTCATACATTGATGGATTAACTTATTCCACGTTTTAGTCGGTTTTAAGGATTTTTTTATTTCTTGAATTAGTCATTTAGTTTTAATTCTAAATTGGACTAAACAATACTGATTTATTAGTACTTTAGGTTAACATTTCATTTGTTTCTTTCAGATATATTTAAATACGTTTGTTGTATTTACTGATTTAATCTTTTAATTCTTTATTTAGTGTATAAACGAAAAGATACTACATATCACAAGTTGTCAACTTTACAATTACATTTACAACCCGATTTTTCTCCGAAACCCATTTATTACAGAAAATATGGCCTGGAACTTTGGAACAAAAGTGTTATTTCCAGATATCTTTCCCATATGCTTTGCTACTTTAAACGCACTTAGCCAATAAGAAATAAAGGTACTGTAGATATTTTTCAGGGTTTTCTTGAAAAGATAATTCAAAATGAAATATTTCACAAAGTGTAGTTTTTTTAGGTGATCGGCAGAATACAATACTACATAAACATATTTTTAGTAATCGCAATTATTCCAATTCCAATAGGTTTATTAAACGAAATGTGGTAATCATGTAAAATTGTTGATGGCCAAAACATTGGATTATACGATTGGTAATTCAAAACACAAACAATTTGTCACGAATTACACAGAACTAACACTCAACACCCGCTATAACCCTTCGTAATGTCTACATATACATTGCACTTCGTTATTTAGGGGGCGTATACACTTGGTTTATATTATATACACACAACTGTAAACAAAAACATATCTGCCTATCGTCAATATGTACAACAGTATTAGCAGCCATATTGTTAAAATATTTACAATTTGATTAAAAATTAAAACACAGTGTTAGTAATTGCAAAGTAAATTAGTCGTTCAACAATGCATGTACGAATACAATGCTATGCATGCTCTTCGTAGTAACATATTCCCTTTAAAATTAAACTGTATATTTAGTAAATCGTGAATCGCAAATAAGTTTTAGTTAATTGTTAATATTAAGCAGCTTTGTAAGGTTGCGCTAGATACAATCTAAAGTTGACATTAGGTGCATAGTTATGACGTCATATTCGTCAAAGTGATCAAATCTAGCTTGGAGTAAAATATGGCTTAAGCAAAATAGGCAAAGCATTTTGCACTACAATCTAAGATTTAATGCGGCCGGTTAGTTGTAATTTAAATATAAATGAGTTAGTGAAAGAGCTGAGAATGTTTCTTCGATCAGCAGTCCTGGTAGAATCGTTAGTTTAATTTCGCAAGTGTTCGTTCATGTCTGTAAATGAATATGTTTTAACTTTACAGTTGCTTATTTTGTTGTATAAAAAAACAAAAAGTAAGATTTAACCACGAATAGCTTAAAAGAACATGCTTAGCTTTTTAGTTAAGTACAGTATAAACTAAATAATTAATCTACGACCATTACCTTCAGCATGCAGAACAGCCACCGCGAGATGGTGCTATGGAGCAAATGCTGATAGTACAATGCGTGCGCGCATTCGAAACTAAGAATGGACGGCTTTTAAACGTCCACCCTACATTTCCGAATACGCATTCGCATGTTTCCACACGTGTTGCATAATAAAAAGCATTAAACGTATTTTACATAAGTCCAAAAAAATTAAATAGTCACTCATAATATAACTCATTATATACGGTTAATGCCAATAAAGTATTAAGAAAAAGGAATAATAAATCAATCAAATCAAGTATAAGCCTACATTTAATAATAACAACAATACACATTTTCAGAAACACTTTATATTTGTATTTAAACTTTATCAGTGACGCCGAATCATTTATAAATTTTATTTATCGGAACTCGTGATTAGTTTGTATATACGGTCGAGGCGGACCTCTTTAGTTTGCTTCATCAGCTAGAGCTAGCTTTTCCAGCTAACCTAGTAGATGAAGCATTCTATAGTGGCTTTAATTGGGCAGGCTATGCACGAGACAAATTGCACAAGTTTTGATCTTACATTAAAATTCAAGTGCTTAAATAATTGTTATCGTTTTACTGAAAATATTTTAGAAACTCGTGCAACATCTCCCGCGCAAGCCTTTTGTGTTTATAAGCCCGCCACCGTTACTAGCACCAGTTATTTTAAGCATGCAAAAACAAACTAGCGTGCGTTGTTATTATTGCACCAACCTATAGCAACCGAGACTTAACACCAAACTTACATTAAAACAGCGCTGTAGAGAAAATACACCATGCGTGCGTTTAAGTTATTCGTGTGGTTATGGCTATCTGTTGTTTTAAATCAATTAAAGTATCAGTTTTGCGATGACCCATATAGCAGTCATTCAAATGTCATTTTGGGTTATGTCATCATTTTCTTTTCTACCCCACCACCAAAATTTATTCAGTTTTGATGCAGTACCAACACCAGATCTGTTTGAACGCGACTCCCCCTGTCACCTATTTTTTATTTTCGCTTAGCTTTCTCTTTAAAATAGGAAAATATTAAAAATCATTTTAATAGGTCATCTGTATCTTATAGATGCTTAAGACCACAGTATCAACACGTGTCACGATAGACAAATCTGTGTACTGAAGTGTGTGATAAGTTTAACTTAAGAAACTCAAGCCCGCGGTCTATCTCTTGGTAAAATTGTCGATGTGGTAAAATACGACAGAACCTTACTTTATACTGGCACCCCATACATGATTACTCATTATTGGTTTAATATTAATTGTCGATACCAAGAATATTGTAATACGCAAATGTCAGAAGGTAGAACTTCCGAGACCGTCGATCAGCAAATCAAATGCGTCACATTCGACACATGACAGTTTACGAAACTGGCAAAGGGGGTCAATACGTAACTGCATCAAAAGTGAAAACAAATTTAAAATGACCACTACCCCGACTTACATAGTTGGCATCTCGACGTTTTCTGGTCGGACACAAGTAAATTAATATTTGATTAAATCTTGTTGGAACTCTCACTTTATGATAAAGCAGCCGTATAATATCAGACCTATCATTATTTGACATCACATCACATGATTAGTCACGTGATTCTATTCAAAAAGCTCGATGTCATCATCGTGTGCATTTAAGCTCAACGGTCGCACCCACCACCATTTCACTAAACCACGGAACCCATAGTCCTACCTTACTTTAGAATCCATAATGTTTCCAAATAAACCTGCTTGAAAATTATATTTTTTGGTTTAAAACAGCTTAAACTAGAATATGGTTGTATTTTTGACAGTTGGTTTCAGACCAAGCTGTTGGATTAAACTTCACCGCAAACGGTCACGTGTTCGACACACTTGAGCACGTTCGTTCCGGAATTATTACGTCATCACGGTTTAAAATACAGAAAATAAATTGTTTTTTACCAAAAATAAGTTGTTGGTTTACCTGATTAACCATTTCTTCCTTATATCGTTTCCAGCATGGTCAATTCGGTGATTACGTATTCTGAAATTAACGTACATTTTAATACTGAATTTTTGTTAACATTTCTAACATATTGCCAAATAGAGGTGTTTTATTTTATTACATCTTACCTTATAAACAGATGCACACGAAACGCAAGATTTCGTTCTACTGTGCCTCGTTAAAGACACGATGCCGGTAATATCTTATCTGAAATCATAGTCCCTGTGAAAAAACATAAAATACTTTAGAACGCGGACACAAGAGATCCCTGCTGTACAGAACTACACTGGCCCTGATTAAATGCGTTTAGTTCGTTCAGTGCGTCATTTAGACTCTACCTGGTTACGGTTTACTGGAGTTTACGCCTCGACTCTCCCATGGTCCGCGTGTTTATGGTGTGGGTTTTGGCGGGACGAAATGTACCATCCACTAACGCACTGAAATTTTATTTTAAAATTATTTTCTCAAAAACAGAAATCCGATATTGGCGTCTTTCAAGAGGTTTTTCTTTTTCATTGAGTGCTCAGGCACTGACGTGCGCGTTTTGTATAGGAACTTTATTTACCCACAACCGGTTACTTGCTCTGAATAGACTTGATTTCAGACTGGGATTTAATTACAGTAGCAGTAGAGCCATCGCATTGTGTCTGTGCTACTGGTATCAATTTCTTTTGTGTTTCCGCCTATTCTTCTCACGCAAAGAACCTCACACTATAACCTGTTATTCGCTCCCACATTTTTTATTTGAGAGAAATCAGCCTATTTTCTCACTATCTGTTCATTCAAATTTTCAAAATATCGATTTAGATTAGATATATATCACATTAAAGTTTTATTCTAATCTCAGAGAGTTGTCCAACCATTACAGCTCGGTGTGTTAAGTGTAACTTGGCGGTCGAATACGCTACTTTATACAAAAAAAAATTAAAAAAATCTTGTGTCTGTCACCACCAGTCAAGTCGCTCAACTAAATGAACAAATTCTTCTTCTATGTAACTCATCGTACGTGAAACGTGTGTAATCATGCGGAAAAAATTTCATAGCCTCTCGTTGACAGTCAGTCAATCGAAAAGAAAATCACGTACAGTTGAGAATACATGATGGCTTTGTCATCAAATGGGCGTTATCTGACATAGAGCGTGATGTAAGACATATGTCCCCTTCTCAAAACTTTTTGATTATTGTCATGCTTTTATTCTGTTCCATTTAGCATGGCCGGTCTAGTGGGTCTTATTTACCCAAGAATGGTTAATTTATTTTACATTTTACAAGGATGGATTCTGTTTCTATTTGAAAAAGACTTAATTGTGTGTTAAGCGGAACAAAAAATGACATGGTTGCATTTTCTCTTACAGTAGTGTGTCGCTCATACCACTACACGGCGGCTGATTCGTTTTCTTACAAAAAGCAATTTCTATTACTAAATATGTTATTTCATTTATGTTTTATTCATTAATTCAAATATATAAGCAAAGTTATCACTTTTTACCGCTTCCCTTCTGTCGGGGCCTGTTCAGGTGCTGGTTGGAATTCTATTTCAGTTAGTTTGATCCCAAAATATACTGTTTAGTTTTACAAAGAAATAAAGGCAATGACTTACTATAATTTAACACCCAGAATGTAACGAACCTTAACGACCTACTGAGTCCAGTTACAAAATACCGCGGTAAAAATGCCGTAAAGATTAATTTTCAATGGAAACTCAACATCTTTATAGTTAATAAGGTACGAGTATTATTGTAAAATCTAGATATTAAATTAGGTAAAATATATAAAATGACACTTACGTGATTATATGTCAGCTGGTAACATCTCGCTCAATGGCGTATAACATCAGTTGCATCCATGCTTATAATCGTACTGCCTTTTTTGTCCCAATGACGCTTTCCCGCCCAGCCAATCGGAAATAGGTTTGGCCTCACATTATCGCACACGTGGATGTACGTATGAATCAGGTGACACGTTAAACATGAGGCTTTGTCTAACGCGCTGGCTTATTACATGTATTTGTAGGGGGAGTTTTGTTATTGAAATAAACCTTACTGAATTGCACTTTTAATCGAAATTCTTAGTCAGAACTATAAGTTCCAGACGTAATAATCTAACACCTTATTAGTGACGGCACATAAAAGGGGGTGTACCTATTTGCTATGATCACTGTCATTCCTATACTATATTTAAAGTTGTATTTAAATAATGGAATACCCACCATAGTTATAAAAGTATCAACAACATTTTAACAAACAACAAAACATAACAAAACGATAATGATTCCTCTTTTAATTAAACAAATATTATTTTTAAACAAAAATATTTATACATGCGAAAATCGTGTAAAAAATCTCAGCTTTTAATCTTGCACCATGTCACCGAAGTTTTTGTATACCTTGTTGAGAAGTTATGGTTAAAAGAAAATCGTTTAAATACCGAGTGCTTTTTGGCGAGTTGCCAAATTTGGCATAATAGGCTTGTCTTTTGCCAACGAGTAAAGCTGAATTTATGGATTAGAAATTAGGAACGGTTCTGTTTTCCTATTTTCCCAATCGTCATATTAAGAGCAATGGTTTGTTGTTTCAGCAACACGTGCGACTATGTAATGTATCCCCACTCAACCGAGGGGTATATCGTACTGTAAAATACACTTTGCGAATGCCTGCTGCGAAAACATGCGTTCGAACTGTTTTCACAATACTCATCGTCGAGATACTTACCAGCTTGTTCACTGTACACCACAACCAGTATGTTGTTGTAAGCCACATCAGTTACAGTTATATTTTGTTGTACCAGATGTATTTCTGTGCTCAGCCGTGTGTAAATAAAACATTCGTACGCTTCGTGTTGGAATAAATATTAAAATTAATAAAGTGTTCGTTGCAATAGAGCACAGCTTGCAAGAATATATCTCTTCATCTAGTCAGTTTGCCCAAAACATTTTTCCCACTAAAGCATTTTATCTAGTCCAAATATTACAATGATCTTTTGTCGAATAGTATCTTAGAGTGAACATCAATCATCTATCCTAAGCGTATGGTGTTTTCATTAGAAATTTGCCAGGTTGTTGATATCAGGGAGGTCTCTCGTATAAGTGTTCAAACCACCGCTAGACGGCATGCTCGAGTAAAGATAGAATCTAGTCAAGGCGAATTACGTTATTAAGCCTTTAAACAAAAATCTTGTAAATTAGCTTTAATTTAAAAAAAATAAATTAAATATTGGTCCTATAACAAATATTCGTTATGATATTCATCTCTCTCGTTGTGATGCATATAATACACTACATAAAATATCGCCTAAAACAAAAATCAACCCTGGATTTTCTGTGTTAAATCAAAAGTGAACCAATAAGTCGGCATTAAAAACAATAAAACAGCATTTTGCGTTTTCTTCTTGGGCGAGAGCGGTAAAAGCTTTAAATTAAGTGCTCACACGACACGCCATATTTAAAATGTTAATATGTTTTCTATCCGAACTTTATCATAAACTAAACATTTTAACTAGAGATAAGAAACTTAAGATATTACGCACTTGATTGCGGTGGATGTATTATGGTTGTCTCTATTCGTTTAAAAATATACAAAATAACCTCTAAATTGCTTCAATATGTTTTTTCCCAGACTGCTTTGATGTGTTAAAATAGTTTTTTTTTTTTTTTTTCGAAGCATAGAAACTAGTAATTAACCAACTTGGGTCCGCCTATTAGCTTCCAAAATTAACCAACCGTTAAGCAACCGTACACATCCTCACCTTCGTTGAGCGCTTTGGGAAGTTCTAATTTATTTATAGCTATACCAACCAAGCATGATATTGCAGTCTTTGGCTTTCTTTTTCACTTCAGTTTGTTAAGTATTGGGTTACGAAACACGTAAAGCACGTATTGAAAAGGTTGTGTGAATTGTGAAATTATAGTGAGGACATCCTGCACAAAAATGCATCCTGGAATTTTCTTGTTTTTACATAGCCCGCACATAGGTTGGGGTCTCAACCTTTTTAATTAACTTTAAAAAATACCAATGAGATTTTGCGAAGGTTTTTTAATTTATGTTATATAGTAAAAATTTTACAATTTTAATATTTATTGCCTCCATTAGAAATATTACTTACCATGTTGGTATTTCTTATTACTGTTGTCAAACAAAAACTTTATTTATTTATCGATTCTTTAGTGTGCTTGAAATTCGAAGAATTCTGGCGCATACTAAATGCCGCGACATAACAAAGCCAATAGTGGATCTTTATTTACATAAATTTGCGCACCGTGAACAAATAAAATAGCGAAAATAATATCGGACTTGTGTGTAGTATTTAAATAACGTTTTCATGTCGTAGGCTGCGGCTTCGACGTTACTCCCAACAAATCGGCAATAATGGTCACGTGATCAAATACATTGGGATCAGGGCCAATGTGGAAACCCCCCGCACAAATCGTGTTTTAGATACTCTTGTCAAATCGACATGCTGCGTATCGCTTGAAGCCCATAAAAACCCTCCGGTACCTGCTCCGAAACCAGTTGCTAGTCGCCGCAGTAACCTCACCGGCATCAAAAAACGTGTTCAGTTTGAAAAGGTTTTATTCATTTTCGTGTAGTCCGCTGGGTTGATTTACCTGTGTTTTCCACCCGGTGATGAAAACGTGATGTATACTCTCAAGAAAACGTGAGCGAGTTAATTTAGAAGTGTCAGCATAGAAGATCCAATTTATTTTAAATATTTCAATAATAAAGATTTATATGAAGGTAAAAGTATGCTGCTACTCCTTCGTTATTTTTTCGATCAACTCAGTGTACGATTGTATCACAGGGTTAACATGAATGATGAATATAACGTAGTTGTCTTATAAACAACTTTTAAAATATATGTAATGTACCCCCTGCTGCTACCATGCTATATATGATGGTGTGTACTCCCTGCTGCTACCATGCTATAACACCACAAGGTACATTGGCCTTAACCTGTGTGGTATTCTAAGTGTATGCTAAATTTAAAGGTGTAAAAATTTAATCAGATTCTTTCGGGCGAATTTCTAGCCATCAACTAGTATAATTAACATATATACATATATCAAAATTAACCATATTCTGTCAAAACATAATATTGTTTTTTTTCGTTGGTTAATAAAATGTGTTGTATTAAGACGAAAAAACAAATACGAGTAAAATAACTTTTACATACAAATACAAATAACGAAATTTATTTACAAGCAAAAGGTATAAAACGGCATGTGTTTGTAATAGAAATGCAATACTGACAAACCCATTTATTGTGGGATATTAAATATCTTTCTACCAATTTAAACTTTTTTACAATAACAATAAAAAATTCGAGAAAAGTGGGTGTAATATATTTTCTAGTTGTTCAATGTGTAAAATGCAATTGACAATAAATGTTGGGCTTTTGCAATTTATTGACAATAAAGAGTTGGGCTCTTGCAGTTTATGGAATCGCACGTCCTGCACAGAAGCCGTGGTAATGACAGGCACGGCACATCCGACGATCTGCAACCAAGGCATTTATTAAAATTGACCTAATATACCGGGGTAATGTATTTTACATATGTTTTTAGTAAGTGTCTCTTAAACTTACATTTATAGATGGGGACAGTGTGGCAATGATGGAAAGCACAGAACAGGAACCTACAAATGTTTCCAAAGCGAGTATGGATGGACCTCTTTTCTCTTGTAAAATGTGGTTTTATCTGAAGAAGAAGAGTATTATAGAACGAGGCTTTCTAACTACTGTATGTAAGTAAATGCACATTCTTACGTCGTGTACATGAGCATCTTGGGGTGTCTCTTTCGTATCATATCCTGTAGTGGAAATAACCTTTTAGGTTTCATATAAAAATATATTTTAAAGGGTCAAAATGAACATGTACGTAACCATAGTAATAATATGTGAAATGACAAACAAAATATAAAGTTTTTTCGTTGTTTATGAATCCGGCTATAACTACGCGTTCAATTTATTCGAATATCAAGTTGACTGTGGTGTCTTACCTTTGCTGGTGAAAGAACGCTGCTCCAGTGACGTCACGGCAAGCACAGCAAGAGCAAGAAATAAGGCTACGTATATCAGGTGGTTCATTTTTTGAACGGCGTTTTAGGACAATGTCAGTTTAAACTTTATAAACTCTATACCTGAATAAGGTTTGAACACAAATATGTTATTTCCGAAGAACACAATGAACTGTTCTAGGACCTCCACCTGTGCAGCCTCATTTCCCTATAACCATGTATTTGCAGAAGCTATCCTGTAACCATTTAATTAAATTTTATCATTCATCCAGGCTGCAAAACTGTTAAGGGTGCTGAACTAACAACATTGCTTTACCCAAATGAGATGTTTTGCCACAAAAATAACGTGAGAACGGTTGCATCTCGCGTGATATCTCTTCTCAGTGGAATTCTTTCTGGAAACTTCGAATACCTCCATGCCAAGTTTGCAGACCTATTTGATGCTTGCATCACGTACGCAACCCTCTTCCAAATAACCTTCTGCTCTGGACCCTTCCACAGCCACTGCAGCACTCTAGTCTAAACGTTTCGGGGATTTGGCATTGTCGTGTCATTGTGAGGGCTTTACATCGTATTGTTATGCAAATCACTTAGAAACACATTTAACCATTTTCGAATAGAGTGCCGAACGTTTCAATTTTTTTAAAAGAAATTACCCAACAAATGTGTGTTGTACATTGTTAACAATGCTAAAACATATTTACTTATGGTTTAAATTGTGGTTAAAATATGTACACGCTTGCCGTTTCTTGTTTTTAAGAAAAAAACACATTTGACAGGCAAAAACACCATTAACTAAAAACTAGTTTCTTAAAACTAATAGTTTCACTAAACCAAATATTGCCGTAACTTCTGCATTTAAGACTTAAAATGATTTAATATACATAGTGCCAGTTGCTTCTAGTTAACTTACCGAAATGTCAACAATGTGTTTTTCTTACATTATCATATTGCTGGGGTTGGTTTACTTAACTGAATCGATGTTGGATTTGTAAAGACTTTCCATAATGGCAAGCGCGCGTCTGTTGACTAAATTATGTGAGCACTGTTTTGTCCGATATGCGCTATATTGCTGTTTCACTATAAGTGTGTAACCGCACAACAATTCTGACCATAAGCAAAATACAAATAAACACAAACGTTTGATAATGTACAAACATTGGTATAAACGTGCGGCCGGCCTAACTAAAACCTACGCCCCATCGTCTGTAGGCTTCCAAAGTATTTCTCTATAGTCCACACCGATGCCCAATCAAAATGCGAATGGTTTGTACATGGAGAGCTTATAAATAGGCTTCCCAAAGACCAATGACGAACTTCACTGACTGAGTCCCTATTTCGTCACTAAATGCTTTGTGATATGCTCGCTCTGTTCGTCTGCTTGATTTTAACGCAAAGCTTATCATGGTATACCACTGACGAATATAAGTTTAATTTCTAGAGAGTTTTGCATTGCAATTTAACATTTGCTCTGGGATCTGTACACTTGAACTTGTATTGTCCGTAGTGCGTTTACTGTACACTGATGGTAGTATGGGTGAATACTGACGGATAACCGTGTTTTGCCAACCAAGTCCTAAAAATAAGGCTTTATCATGCAAATTCTTGTTTTCTTTTGTGCTTTATAGAGTATGCACTTCATGGCTAGTGAGTTTTGAAAATATAATCCGATTGTGTGCAGAAAACTCCTCTTCTTCATGAACCAACAACTTTGTTATGAACTTGTGTAAACAAAACGGTTTGAATAACCCCGCCTGTCTGCTTTTTGAGCTATGAATTCATACACATGGCAACTTCGGTCATTTTAAAACACATCATGTTTAATTTGCATAGACTGCCCAACAGGCCATGTTCATTTGTGTGTCTTTGTTGTAAGCTGTTAAATAAGGCCCCTGTAGGTTTTTCCGGCCCGCAACTGTAAATGCACGGCGTGTATTTGGTCCCATTGTTTAAATCCTACAACAATGGGCTTAAATGTCCACTGAAATACCAAGTGGGAAATTTCGTCGGATTTCCCACTCCATTGCGGAATGGAATATTACGGGTATTGTTGATTTTTTACTCAATCTAATTCCGTCAACGAGATGAGGTTACTCGATATTACGTCACACCACATGAGGTTGGACAAAGCGACGCAGGATATCCCTTCAGATATGTATGTTTAATGCTGAGTTATTGTGATGTACAAGCAGTGTAAAATAAAAGTAATACAAATTATGCCTACAATTCAATCATAAACATAAATAATAGACGCATTAATTCCCATTGCCCAACAAAAATCATACTGGCAAAAGGATCACAACGGATACTTCAGAATTTCACACACAAATCAGTTGAACGTTTCTTCTGTTGTTTTTAATTTAAAAAGTTCTTTGTCATTGACAATTTCCGTGCCAAAATGTATCATTAATATTTTGAAATATAACTATAACTAGATGAAATGGAATCAACTGGTCCCCGATGTAGTATCATGTCAGACATACTGCGATAAATCAGCATTGACAAAGTTTAAAAAAAATTAGAAAGGCAATCGTGGGTATATCCACTCTATATTTTTTAAAATACTTTTGCTTTGGGGCAATAAACCACTTTCTTTTTAAACTAGAAATGATGACGCTGTTAGCACATTTGGTTAGAAAAAGTGAAGAGAATTTACGCACGGGTAATGCATCGTTTGACTTCTATGAATCGTTGTTACGGTGTTTATAACAAATGGGCGATATAGGTATAACTTTTATCAAACAATTCTAGAACCAAACTGACCTTACAAAAGGAATTTCATTCATAAATACACAAATATTATATATTCGTTTTTTCGCTTGATATCAAAATTGGATCTGTAATTTAAACTTTATAACGGGGAGGATATTGTTTAACAATGTGTTTAATTACTCAATACCCAGTGGCGGATCAGGGTATATTTAGTCCGGCCGGTTAGTCTGGTGGTTTAGTGCGACACCTTTCAACCGAAAGGTTGCTGGTTCAAAACTGGCCGCTAGCTAGTCGGTGTATCCTTGGGCAAGGCACTTAATTGACATTGCCTGAACCCAGCGGAATAATGGCTTCTACCAAATTAAAGGAACATGTGTATCATACACAACACACTGCAATAGCTCCGGTAACCCGACGTTGGGCGCGAGGTAATCTGACAATTACCCGTGTGATAACCCACTTGGTTTTTTCTTTTACGGGGATAAATATGAATACTCTATCCTATCCTATATTGCCCCCGAAAAAAGAAATATGTTGGCCTTTATAACTCTTGGGATATGTCTGCCGAGAATATTTTGAGATATAGTTCCATAGTTAGTAACCGTGGTGCAGTTTACATTACAGAGAAGTGCCCAAAGATGATTCAGCATTTTTTAATCTCGCCTTTGGGGTGCTGGTAGTAATTATTAGTCTGTGTTAACATTAATGTTTAGTTCCACATTTCTTCTTTAAAGCCGGGGCACGTAATTTGAGGTGGTATGGGCTAAAAACAACTTAGCAAAATTTATGTGGGTTTGCCAGTATACCGCAGACATTTCATTTCCTAGGTGGGCAATCGTAGGCCTGGAAATATTGGTAATCACCAACTTTTGTTATCAGCTTCTAATTGAGACGTTGTAACCAGTAACAGAGAATTTTGAAAGAGTTAATTTGCTAACAGCGAAAATGCAATGGAGATAAACACCAGCGAAGAAATCCTAGCTTTCTTGCTTCAGCTGCGAGAATAGTAAAACAGAACTTACCTAAAAATAAGTTTTGTTTTAATATTACTTCATGTTTTTTTTTTATAGCATTTTTATAAACATCTAATTTGTTTAGCACATTGATATATTTAAAACGATTTCCTTGGTTATCTGTAGAAATTGACACCATTTCATTTCCACAAGAATGCGCAAGTAATCTCTAGTTTTTACGTGGGATATGCTTCACAGTAAAGTTTTTTTAGACATGAGTTAGAAATTTATACAAGAGTTATTAGCAAAGAATTCTTCTATAAACATGCTGTTTTAACTATAAAATATTTGTGTAACCTTTGTGAAATACACACAACTTTAGCATATAAAGTATGTAGGTTCAGTCATTCTCTATAATGTCTCTACTTTTTCCAGGGTAAAAATAAAATAATTTTTTTTTTATTTACCTTTATATTTATTTTTAGCCAAACTTACACAGCAACCCAGCCAAAACGCTCTATTAACCTCTTAAGAAACGTTGGTCTATTATTAATTTGTGGGTGCTTTACTCACTACGTTATAGATTTGCAGAACTAGTTTTGTTAAGTTCCTATTTAGTTTTCTTTATTTATGTTGTAGACAAGGCAATATTTGTGAGTCGTGGCTTGCTATGGGACAAGGTGAGTCGATGAACCGGTGGTTTGCATGGTTTATTGTAAAAGAGCTAATGAAATTGCGCATTTATAAGTTTACATTGAAGAAAATAACAAAAACCGTATATACAAAAGTCAAATATAATAAATTACAAGCAGAAATATAGTTAAATTCCCGGTTGGGCATTGCAATAAATTACTGATATTCAGCTGAGACGACAAAGTTATTGGATACACAAAAGAAGCTTTGAATTCACTTTAATTTCGACAACAACAACTCGGTAGGTGGGAATTGGCCGACGAACAAAGTAGTAAAAAATGCTGTTTACTAAGCGACTCTTTTTATCCCAGGAGTTGGTGTCCGGCGCAAACGTTTCGTACACAGAAGATGCACATTCTTCCTTCTGTCGAATAACAGTTCAGTGAGTTCATAGGGTATAACCTTACGGTTCTCACCGACGATGTTTACGTAAATACTGTTGTGGTTAGATATATAGGATACCTACCTATTCCTCTCAGCTTTGCACAGGATCGGCGCCTGCAAAAGCTAGAGTAGCAAAATCGAACGATTCTGTAGTTGATGCCCGCAGCACGCTTAACTCTAGAGTGTTCTTGTAGCATGCCACCCTGCTGAAAGTTAGGAAATGCAAGAATTAGCCAGACGCAAATTGCTCAATTTATTTTTAAATGTTAGATCAATTGTATTTACCTCTATAGTGCTCTCCTGTATATCCGCAAGCTTAAATAATTGATTTGCCCCTAAAAATGAAAATTTTATTGAAGTAATAATCATAATAATATCTCGTAAGCCTAAAATCGTTCACGTTTCTAAATTAAACATTTTTTCCGTTGTAAAATGATGACATAAGCCGTTTAATAAGAATGTCGAGTGAAAATTATAATTCTGGATGTACACGTTTTAAATGTAAAGGTAAAGAGAAAAGTTCCTTTTACTCTGCGTAATTCAATACGACGACGCTTATAACTGTAATTAAAAACCGCAAAAACAAAATATAATACAAAAGAGATTTCCCTATAAAAGACAATGTGGAATAATAATAGAACGTGGTGATGCTATACTCCAAATTAATATGCTAGATTAAGTTTAGCTGATTTGTATATTATATAATATTAACACTGCAACAATGAGATGTCTAAAAAGATAGAATACCTCTGTTGTCGATATTAGCTGCATGACTGACTTCGCATTTTGACAGAAATATTGCAATAAGTATACCAAATCCGGCCATTATCACAAGTTTGCTGTTGTTGGTGTTCATTATTTCTTTTTACGTACTTATCCTTACAAGTCACCTGAAATGCAGCAAAAACAATTTAAATAGTTTAAACGAATAAGCAAACATATTTTTCTTTCTCCGCTTTAAATCGCTCAACTGGAAATTGTCTCTGCTTGCAGTTTCGCAAGTGCTTTGCCACAAGCGAAGTTGTGAACTGGTTCGAGAAAGCTAGGGAGAATTCTTTTATAGGTTCCGCAAAGTTTTGGAAAACAGCACGCTGTGTGTCAGACAAAAGCCTTTCACTATCATCTTTCCCCCGGGTGAATTCCCGGCTTTCATACCTTTTAAGCAGCACATAAACGTTGTGTACAGGAAATTTCCCCATACCTGGGTTTTTTAGAATAAATGCAAAAATCCGGTTGCGTTTTAAAATTAAATGCAAATTTTGCGGTCTATTGTGATTATTCTGTTTGACATGTAGAGTTGGAACTGAGCATCGAATATTAAACAACCATCGTCGGTTTTCTGGAAATCAATATAAAGATTTTAGAACTATTTCATACACACTATATTTTTTCATGGTGCATTAATTTTACTGACAGGAATTTTATTGGAACGTCTGCCTTATTTTCTATCAACGAAACTAAATTACGTCATATTTTTGTGAGAAATATAAACTTTTATTTTTTTAATAATATAATGCATTTTACGACAGCTTTACAATCTTGGGTCATCCGGCTACCAAATTGATTTAAATATAATTATGTGTGCCCTCAGGCCACTGTAGTATCATAAACTATATCCGTTTTAGCCTACAGTGGATAATTTTATCTGTTGTTAACTTGTTACTCAAGTTTGTTATGAGCTGTCAGACAGTTTTTGAGAGAGTCTGCGCTTGACAGGTGGCTAAAATATGTCTGTGTAACGAATGCAATGAATAAATTCATATTTCTGTTAGCGTAAGTATATATATAGTAGTTGTATTGATATAATTATTGCACAAGATTTAGCTTTAAGAAATTTAGACACATGTTTATGAATATTATATGTTTTACGTTTTTTTCACTTTGGCTTTGTAATTGTAAAAAAATATTATAGTGTCATTGAGCTATATAATCTAATTTATCACGCAGGTGTACTATTTGGGACTGTGGGCTTGCAAACCTTGGTGTTCGAAATAATACCATAGGTAAGTCCAGAAACGTTATTCGGAATTAGACCTATGAGATAAATTTAAATATAGAGAGTCTTTATTTAACTTTTAGTAATAGAACCCCTTCTTTGTTTAACAAAATTTTAGTTCCGTACTTTCCAGCTACACGATGGTCCGCGTGGTCAGACTGGTCTATCTGCAATCATTCGTGCGGATCATTCAGCTTTAGATTTCGTTCACGTGCTTGCTTGGTGGAACCTTTAACGAATAGAGAAACAATCAGACAGGCATGTCCCGGCAAGAGACTTGAGAGAGAAAGATGCACGTCACTACTTTGTCTGCTTCGGCCAGGTAAACTATCGTTGGGTTTTCCATGCTGTAATTGTTTCGTTCCGCTGTAGTCGTAAATCTTAAAAATTTTGTCAACTTTCCTAAAGTGTTTATGACAAACATTTAACATATGTTAAACCCAAATTTTTTGCATTTTAAAAATGTTTGCGTTGCCATAGAAGTCTGTACAAGCTTTTAATGTATCGTGGTTGGGCGCAAATGACAAATTTCTTGAGCTTACTAATCAATAACAAGTCTATTGTAACTAAATGGTAAATGGTTTTAATAGTTGGCAGGAATATACCTTTAATCTATGTTTCGTGTTTCCATGTTTATTTTTATTATTGTAAAATCCCCCTGTTACCTAGACGATATTATGAGATACTGTTTATTGTGACGCCGCGTATTATATTACGTCAGTGTCCTTTCAGAACAAATTTTAGCAGCCACGCCAAGTCAACCAATGGCTAATTTCACGAGGGACACCACAACATCTCAACCTGTCAATGTATGTCCATTTCTCTCCTGATCTTATGTCGTTTTGTAGTGGGTTATTTTAAATTGACAATATTGATGAACGAGATAAAGTTTGTATTACCACTTGTTCAGCGTTCGCTTATTTGATGACATTGGTCTGTGGAAATTGAATTGTCAAAGGGTAAGTGTATCGGCTTTTAGTCGAAGGGTTAACGATTCGAAACCGAACGCTAGCGAGTCGTCTATATCCTTCGGCACTGAAGACAATGGCTAAACCCATTGGATTATTGGGTTGTTGCAATACTAAAGAAATATCTCGATAAAATTACAATACATTGCACTAGCTGAGGTAACTCGATGGTTGGCGCGAAGTGATTTTCGCAGTTACTTTGAATTTCAATGTGTGTTTTTTTAATTTTAATAAAACATTTCATTTTGTATAAAATTAAAGTTCACAAGTTAAAGTGGTCCTTTAAGTAAAATTAAAAACCGTTTTGTAATAACGTTGAAAAGAAGTTGAAAGAGAGTCATGTTGTGCTACGTTTGGTTTAGTAACACACACAAGGAGTCCTGTTGTGCTACGTTTGGTTTAGTAGATCCCGCGAAAAGACGTAACAAGTATGGTAACGCTCTATATTACGAACTGGCAATGTGTTGACGATTGTTCCTGTGTTAATACCCTTTGCGTTTTCCCATTAAATATACTATCTTATTCTACCCTATACATCATGGTAGTATTTGTTTGTAACGAATCAGTTCAACGAATTGTAACGTATCCTCCAGCATGTACAATGTAACAAATCTAGCATGCAAATTAGACAGTGTTATGTTTCTGCCTATATAAATATAACCTTTTCCACAATAGATTGGGACCACCTTAGCTGGCAATTTATCCAATAACACGTCAAGCTTGTTTCAAAGAATCTCGGTAGGTTTGTTTACACATAAATAGTTATTTATACAGTGCGGTCGAGTAACTCAGCGGTTAAGCATAATGGTTGACATGTTTAATCTCTGGAATCTAAAATGCAATGTTTTGTAAAACCCCTGGATCAGACGTTGCTTCATTCCACACTTAAGTATAGGTTAAAAATTATATCAACGTGATTCTTTTGCAAGACACGCTAGTTGTTGTACAAACGTGACACTTTTATTACCATCCACATTCTTTATTAGGGCACTTTAAAGACAGACATAAATATCCTGTTTTATCCAATCTTCCAAACCACAAATGTATTTAAACTATAGCACACTCTAGTTAAAACTAGAAAAACGACACAACACAGCCTTTTGAAATTCGCGGGCCAAAATCCGCTGGTAAATAGAAATTAAATTGCGGATGTTAATCTAATACCGACCGCGAAGCAAGTTCAGTTTCATACTTTTCAATCTTGTTTTGCTTAAATGCAAATTTTTGTCCTACTTAACATTGCACAACCGATCGGGGTCTGATTTATTATTCGTGATGGGAAAATAGCCCTTGTGTTGATACTAAAACAATTTTAACTATTGTTTTGTGTTTACTTTTTGTCCATCTTAACATGCCAACCAATGCAAAAACTTTTAAATTGCTGGGTGTTTTAAGGCAAACGAAATTCCTAAAACTGGCCAGAACTAGCAGTGAGAGTTAAACATGTGATCAGTCTTCATCAAGCAATTAGGGCCGAGAACTAATTTTTTTTGTAATTAACCCACCAGTAAAACATTTACAGAATTTCACTGTAAATTGATACCCGGTAGTGATCGAATTTCTTAGGATTACTTACTCATTCCTAAACGGTGACGGCATAATTTATTTTATCGCCAAGATTTCCATTGCGTAATTCAATAATTTCCCATTGCGTAATTCAATACCCTTTCCATTGCGTAATTTATTTCTATCGTTTTCTTTTGTCATTCTTACTTCGGACCTGTGTTGCTAGACTGAAGAATCGTCGCCGTGTCCATACTTCTGTGACTCTAGTGCGACATCATGTGGCCAACCTAATTCTTTCTCCCCTAGGAAAATTGTGGGGGGCGAATCCTCCCAACCCCATGCTTGGCCGTGGCAGGTAAGATTTTCGATATTATTGGGATTACTTGAAATATAATAACCTTTTGATCGATATGTTTTGAACTTTCGTTTTTGAAATCGCTTAGCGCAATTGTAGTTTTTGAGCCACAATTGTTTGTTGCTTAAATAAGTAAGTACAACTTTACAATAAGCTAATTTTGGGGTTTCAAAATAGGTAGAAATAACTATTTTTAAGAATAATTGATTTAAAAAATTTTAATTCACCTAACAGGTAAGCCTATGGAAAGTCAACCGACTTCTTTGCAGTGCGACTATTATATGTAAAGGCTGGGTGATAACCTCAGCTCACTGTTTTCTCGACCGTTCAACATTTCAAATGAGGTAACTCAATATATATTTAATAGAAATATTTATTTAAGAAGAAATATTTTTATGTTTCACCTCTGTGAATGGGAAAACGTACATGGAGATTACTCAGGCACTAGTTAGATTAACCCAAAAATTACAGGCAGGTTCAAGTAATTAGGGAATCTTATGATTTTCCGTGTGATACTTTCCTCGTGTTTCCCCATTTATGGAATAAAACATTACACCGCATATTGATTTAGGTATCCTGTCACCATGATTTTCATATTTATTCCCCGAGCTGTTTATTTTTATGTTTTAAAAATTGCTAGGTACAATGGATTGCACCTCAGGATAGGCAGCCACACCAGGAACATCAATGAAGATGGCATTTCCATTCGTTACCTGAACAGTAGTCAAATTTATCTACATCCAATGTACAACATATGGGTGGGTGGAACAGCACTTCAAACTCAATTCACGATTTAATCTACTGCATTAGAAAATGTTTTTTTTTAATAACACCCAAAGTATCATACGATAATTTTTTTCGAGCCAAGTTGTGTGGTGATTTGTCGTCACACTGCTTCTTTCTTAACAAGAATTTAGAATAATAATCGGCTACGCTAACCAGTCGACCACACCACCATTTTATATTGGCTCGGCAGAAAGTCAATTTTTGTATACAGTTTGATATATGTATCGGCAGCCTTAACAATTTGGTTAAACCAGACATCGGCAACCTGCGGCTCTTCATCCTTCTGATACGGCTCTTATTATTTTTTTCTACTGTAGCTTAATAAGTTTAATACCTATGAAAATAAGAAAAAAGCATAAGAACATTTGGGTCTTTATTCACACAGTGTTGTTTTCCTTTTAATGCAAAAATATTTTTAGTTTTGCGGCTCCAAGTGATTTTTATTTTGTGGAGTATTGGCTAAAAGGGCTCTTTAAGTTTAAAGGTTGCCGACCACTAGGCTAAACCATTTAATTACAGTTAAAAAGGTACGACATTGCTCTCGTGCGGTTAGATCCTCCACTTCAATACTCTCGCAAGGTGGCGCCCCTTTGTCTACCAAATATTACAAAACTCTCCGTCCAACCCGGTGAACTTTGTTACGTGACTGGTTGGGGCTCAACAAACGGTATGTAAATAATTAAATACAACGCTTCTTTATATTTCATCAAGAGGTTCATAGGGAGCCCCAGGTTTGACAGAAATCTCTTTAATATTCTACTCCAGGTATTGGTCCACCAAACACCAGTTTAAAGCAGCTACTGGTCCGTGTCCTTAATAACGATGTTTGCAAATACAAGTATTTCTACTCGGCCACCTATATGATACTTTGCGTCGGCGGGGAACATAAGCGGGACACATGTGCGGTAAGACGATGGATGTTTGCAATGATTTTAGCATTGCTAAGCCTGTTGTATTTTTATCATTCCATCATCTTATCTTTATTAGGGAGATTCCGGTGGAGGTTTAATGTGCCAATCATCCACAAATGGAAGATGGGAATTGCAAGGACTTGTAAGTTTTGGGGCTAGTACGTGTGGACAAAGCGGATTTCCGACCATTTATATGCAGGTAAATGTGTTGCATTGCCCAACTGCTGAATGTCTGTTCTGTAGGCTACTTGGGCAAAGACCTCAATGAAGATCGTCTGGCGGCAATGGATGATTGAGTTAATAAAATATAGTAAAATAATCTGAATCATATCATAATTAAATAGCGGGGCCTATACAACCCACTGCAATAAATGCGGTAACCAAATGGTAGGCACCAGGTAATCTTACATATGCCCGTGTGGTAACGTCCTCCTGCGCTCCCCTTTTAAGGGTAGGCCTACCTGCATAAATATTCTCTCTCTATCCTAAATAGCAACTAGGTTGGTAAAAGACACTTGACTTTGCCTATATGTATATATTTATATAATATGTATATATTTATATATTTATATATATACACATATGCAAACATGGGCCCTAACCCGAATCGGTATGTTTTATACACGGTTTAAGTAGTTTCTGCAAGTATAAAAGGTCCTTGAGTTAACAACCAAACTTCTTATCAATATGTCGTTAAAAAATTCTTACTAGCATATAAACATTGTAGTTATTGTATTTATACATACACAAATACAATCAATATGTGTTTTACAATTGATGCTTAGTTTTTGTGTGCCTTTTGTACTGTTGATTTAAGGAACTTTTCAAATAATTCTTCCTTTGTTTTTCCGTTCGCGAGGTTAAAATTTGAAGTCTATCATTTTTTTCTGTTTTAGGTGCCGTTTTTCTTACCCTGGATTCAATCTGTAATGCGTGAGCAATGCACTTTGTGGAGAAATTCATGACATTTATTGAACCTCATTTAAAAATAAATAGTTTAACATATTTTAACTTTGGGTTTATGTTTCTTTGTTTTATATTCATTTTGTTTTACTTCAATCATAGGAATAATAAAAAAAAATAAGTGGCAGTAGTGGGATTCGAACCCACGCCATCGAAATGACTGGTGCCTTAAACCAGCGCCTTAGACCGCTCGGCCATACTACCATACACAGAAGTCGGACCGAAATCAGTATTAGAAGTACCGGCGCACATTTACGTTTGAATTATACTGTACAAGAGGTATATTAAAGAGCCAAAATACGTAATCGTTAATTTTTTGACAGAATAATAAAGGTGTTTCTTCATATTCTTTACGAACACTATCTTTACAACAAAACAAATACTTGACTTTGTTAGGCTACTCTTAATTGAATTGCATACTACAATTAAGAATATCCTGTCGTTAAGCCTGTTTCTTATATGTTTGTATTTGCTACATATAAGATAGAATAATTATGTTATCCATGAATGGGAAAATCAAGTGGGTTAACACACGGAAATCGTCAGATCGCCTCGCGTCCACCGTCGGATTACCGGAGATGTTGTAGTGTGTTGTGTATGATTAGCGCGACCGATCGGGATTTTGGTTTTAGGGACTATCTCGGTGGAGTTATTTGTTTGAATTTAGGAACCTATGTGATATTTCTCTAAGTGATAACCCGATTTCTCGAAAGTGATAACCCAATAAATAATGCCTCTCGTCATATACATGCAGATATAGCGTACAGTAAAAAAACGTTGGTTGTAACCCATAACTGAAGATGGAGTTTAAAATTTTACAAATTCGTCAAGACGGAACTTGCAAATTACCATATATTCAATAACCCATTGTCATTCGTTTCAGAATGAAACATCCAAATAATTGCGTTCTTTAAATGTATTTGTAGGCTATGTTAATTAGGGCACTGAGGTATATATATAGGGCAAATATTCTAGTGTTGTTCTTTACTCACTGTCATTTTTAACAAAGTTTTAATATGAACGTCTATGTGATCATTCTGTGCGTATTTCAACATCTATAATTGTTTTCTAGCAACCGAAAACAGCTTTCACTTGTCGCAAACAGCTGTACCATCATTTTCGTTTTCGGTTTTATGGAAAACACAAGATTTAAAACAGTTTTCCTAATAGGATAGTATATTCATGTTTTTCCGCATGAATGGGAAAACGAAGGGGGTTAACAAATGGAAATCGTCAGATCACCTCGCGCCCACCGTCGGCTTTCCGGAGCTATTGCAGTGTGTTATGTATGATTAAAACTTTCCTTCAATTAAGTAGAACCCATAAATCTGCTGAGTTCAGGCAATAAACAGCGATTTCAGTTTATTTGAACAATGAACTGCTATTGGCTAACTGATATTGTTCTGTCGCTCTAACAATGGCCATGACAAGGTGATTTTAACTAGCTATTTCTTTGTATTTGACTACATGTTCACCCGAATCGTCATAAACAAATATAGGTAGATGTAAAAAATCAATTCTGTCACGCCAATTCTACAAAATGTCAAACATAGATAATTTGAGCGGAAAGCCCAGATTACCTTGTAAAAGTGGACGTCCGCTAAGTTGTAACCTGTTATCTGATCGTGGAAGAATTTCGAACCTGTTAGTTTCTTTCATTTAGATTCAAAATCCTTATCGTTTAAATCTGGCTACTGCAAGTCAAGGGTTTACCAATGGTTTACATATCATAACCCCAATACGACTGATACCAAGAAAATAAGCGACAAAGACCAACAGCTGCTATGGAAACATCGTATTTGCTTTGTCCTCGGTTACCAGTTGCATTTCTTTACAGTTTAATATAGGATTTTTACTTAAAATTTTGAGCTTGTACTCATCCGTTATTCGGGAACTTTTTCCCAATCAACATCTTTATTTCACGAAGATCGGCTCCAATATTACTTAACTTTAACAGCTAAACAAGAACAACGGCTCGCAGTGCCGTAATTATGGGATGTTTAGATGGCGTATAACCAATTAAGACCTCTATGAACGGCAGGATGTGACGAGTGGTACCCTCCATGAGTCATTGTTTTTAAATGAGTGTTTTGCTAAGTAACAATGGTGGTGATTCCACCAATGTTTGGTTGGTTGAAAGCAGCATGTGCTAGGCTGTGCGCCGGTGTTCTCGTTTAGCTGTAAAGTATTGTAATCGTGGAGCAGTACTTTGTAAAATAAAGGGGTTGATTGTGCATTTGCTAGCTGTTTTGTTGGGAAAAAGTTGCCGATGTACGAAGGGGTATGGGTGTAAGATTTATCGTCGCCATTTATTGTTTATATTATATCGATGTCACGAGGGAATAAGATCGCTATTGTATTTCCTTTTTCCCACCATTTCACCGAACTATAAAACGCTAGTTTTTTACTGCCTGAGCATTATCGTGAGGTAATCGGTCTTTTGGTAGTTTTAGTAGGTTTGGAATTATCGGTTATTGTTAAGATGTGTATGACGTGCTTTGGCTCCTGTTCAGCCACAATTTGGTAAATATTGGTTTTATTTCTCAAACTAGTAATTTTTGTGATAATTAAATTGTACATATATTTTTCCTTAGAAAACCGTCATTTCAAGACCTTTCATTTTCGCCATCATTCAAATTCGAATAAATTCACAAGTTTTGGACAATGACGCGTTATTTCAAACTCTGAATAAAGGACGCCGTCTATAAGCATACTGCAACCTCTCATTAAGACAGATGTTAGGAGCCAGCACCTTGTCGGGAAGTTACAATGGGCATAAAATGTTTAAACAAAATTTTGAAGGGTTTTGAATTTAGGTTGAAGATTCAAGCTTCAATTTTAAATTGTAAAAAAATCTAAGACTTTCTATGTCAGGATTTTAAGTGACAGCCGTTTTTGTAAGATCAGTTTGCATTGGAGAGATAGGGAGAATAATTAGTTGAACGCCTCCTTTAGAGAATACAGCTATCCGTTAAACACCCTAATGAATACGACAGTTACATGTGCTCTAAGCGATTAAACAGTAGAATACACAAAACCCGTGGGAATAAGAGTTACTGACAGTGTTAACCAACACAATTTTGAAAACCCATTTTCACTGTAGGCCTATACTATATGTTTCTTAATGCAGAAACGAATTCTTATACAAAGTGCATAACGTATGTTTTTGTAAATTGATATCTAATCAAGCTGGTTTATACACAATAAACAACAGTAAAAACAAAAAAATGCTATAAACATCTGGCACATGGTTCAAATACCTGAAATGGCTTTTCTGGGTAAACTACGACATTTTGAATAATATATTTTTTATTTTAACTTATTGTTTCATTTTTTTATTTCAAATAAATTGACCCTTTTAAATCTAAAAATTGAAGAAAAACAAAGAATATAGGCTACAGAACGCGGAAAATGGCCGACGTGCTTATATTGTCCGGCATGGTGGTAATTCTGATTTCTGTACGTGGTTTACCCAAAATTAATAGCTGCATATATCTAATATATATCAGCAAACGCCCCAGAAGTTAAACGCATGCGTTTGTTTCAATCCTGTTATTACGAAGAGTTAAAGCAGACTGGTTTGAGTGCGATTGAGTGTTGAAGGATTTCCCGGAAAATGGATCATGGTGGGTATGGAGTATTCAAATCTATTTTCTTCACCTTGACATTCATGATCGATTTGTGTTGGTTTAAAGTGTTTTATATACGTAATAATAGTGTATTACACGTAGGCCTACCTATATAATATGTATATTTTATTGGATTTCCAGTGGTAACTTGGGGTATGAAGGGTTTATTTCCGTTAACTAGTTTGTGGAATTCATCTACAACTTTGCCTTTATTATAACTTGAATAATACTAGTCAATTAAGAAACATCGGCTGTTAAAAATAATCGACACCGAAAATTTGCAAACCGTAGGCCTATATGCCGGGCTTAAAAATGTCAGTCGGGAAAGTTTCTAGACAATTCCAACCCATATTTAAACCATACTATAACTAATGCCTTTAAAGGATTCAACTTGATTGGACATTTTCTTCTTTTTAATATGGAGTTTCAGTGTAATTAAAGTTTTGCGGATTTTGTAGAAGGGAGTTAAAGATGAATATGTGAAGTACGCATATTTTTTTTGTATTCAGATTCTGTACCTATTTATTTTTGAATGTAAGTTCCCTGCTCTTTTGTGCGCATAATAATTATGGGTCCCATTTGGAAAAATGGGACACATATTGTTTTTGTCCGTTTTTTTTCGTTTTTTTCTTTTTTTTTTCGTTTTTTTTTTTCGTCAAACGCTTGACTGGCATGGCATGGCGCCCCGACATCTACCAGAAGGAATAATGGGATTGCAATGAAACTTTGTCATTTGTTAGACAACATGGTTAGATATGTAGAAACCAAAATTTTGGGTGATTAATCAAGTGGAATTCCCCTGGGACGTTAAAAACCAAACCGCTATTTTTTTCTAAAAAATTGCTTTTTTTGGGCATATAGCGCTTGAACGGCTGTTACAATTTGAATTAGAATTGGTGGAATGTAAGTGCATTAGTCACTGATTTAACACTTGGAAGAAATAATCAAATTACCTAGGGATATGCCCCAAAAAATAGGGATATGGTTTCAAATCATGATTGTGACAAGCATTCCATGTTGCCCCGACATCTACGAAAAAGGAGTAATAAAATCGCAATGAAAATTGGACATTTGTAAGACAACATGGTCTAAGTATGCAGAAACCAAAAATTTGGGTAATAAATCTAGGGGAATTTCCCTCAGACGTTAAAAATCAAAACGTTTTTTTTCTAATAAATTAGATTTTATGGCCATAGCGCTTGAACGGCTGCTCTAATTTTGATAAAAATCGGTAAAATGTTAAAACATTAGACACTTTAAACAACTTAAAAAAGAAAACATTTAATTAGGTTAATTTCCATGATACAAAGATATGTTCCTAAATTATGATTGTGGCAGGCATGCCATATCGCACTGACATCTCCAACAAGAAGTCGACAAATCAGATTAAAACTTTAAGAATTGCTACATAACATGACTCACTTATGTAAAAACAGAAACTTATCTACCAAACCCAGAGGAATCCCCTGAAATTATAAAAAACTATATCGGGCCGTTTCGGAAATTTAGCTTTAATTCACTACAGCGCTTGAAAAGAAGCTATAATTTAACACATTTGTGGTGAAATGTTCGTAAATTTGAAACGTTTATTCTTTATTTAACTAAACATGGAAAATAAGTTTGGTCTGTTAACTATGGGACCCATGCGTTTATGCTTGACAGAAACAAACTACGTACTCGGTGTATAAAAGACAAATTGTGGTTAGGGACCCTGTAACATATATATATATGGCATACAACATGTGATTTACAAATAGTGGTGGTTAAACACGTGGTTGACACTCTCTAGTATTGTATTTATGATTGCTTATGCATATATTTGGTTGGGTATTTTTATGGTAAACTGGTATATTTTATTATTTAAAGTTGTGTTTTATCGATTCTTGTTGCACATCTTTATTTTTTTAAAAATTTGCGGAAAAGTTTCCCTATTTCAAATTGATACAGCGTAATCGGCGCTGAAAATCGAAATAACGCTAACATACGATTAGTGTTATAGAGACCAAAGAATCTGGGTTTCAAAAAATCTTAAATGCACTGATTTATTATATACAAAACGCACTAAAATAGCTTCTGCGGCTCGAAAGTAGTCACGATTTATCTGACGAAAACAATGAAAATTTTCCAAAAAGAAGTTCTTGAAATTAAAAATCCGTGATAATTTTCCAGGTTGTAGCGATATTTCTTGCACGATAAGTCTGAAAAATTCCATGTGGACTTTCCCAAACACACCATTAGGCCTACAGCAAGCATAACCTAGACTGCGTAGCAAAAACTATAAAATTCTTTAAGGTATATTCTATATACAAAGTTCGGGTAAACATAAATAGTGTAAAATATTTCAGTGTTGGCTTCATCCACCGTCATTATTTTAAAAAAGCTTTATTTAACTAAGTTTTAATTTTAACATCTGCAACCTTCAGGCTGTCGTTTTATTCTTCTCTGCATTGGGTAATTCCCTTGTGACCGCCAAATTCAAAGTTTGTTTACATATATGGTCAATGCTAACAACAAATTATTAGGCGACCATACAAATCTTATTATAATCTTTCTCTTGCAATCAATTTTATTTTCGGGCCAGTGAATACCTCTTGAGCTCTTTTAGACCCATATGAATATCTTATTCTGCAAAGGTTATACGCAGATCAGCAATTCCGACATAATACATATGTATTACATTGAATTACATATGTAATTCCCTGAAGCCACCAACCATAAATTAAACACATGGTTTGAGTGAGGAAACATTTCTAAAATTTTATTGCCAGAAAACCCATGGCAATTACTTCTTCGACGTTGTTGTTTTGTAATTAATTCATATTGTTCTTATTAGGATCCATGTAAATCTACATTAAGTTACCTAACAGTCTAAAAGGTTGCAACTTATTTTTGGATAAGTTGTTTTAAGTAATATATTTTCCAAAAAAGTTGTAACCATATTAAATAGCCTCCTTTGGTTCAAATATGCTTCATAACCGGTTTTGGATGTGATCAGAAAAAATTAAAAAGAAGAAACCAAAATGCGCACAATTGTTCTAGGGGTAGCCTAATTACGTATAGCTGAATTTGTCAAGACTGTAAAGCAATATTGCGTGACTGACCTCACGAAACTTAAAAAGAATCAAGAAATGAAAACTAAGTCACGCCACCGAATCGCTTTTCTTTGTCGATGTAACACATATAGCAATGCTTCACTATTTCTACAAGCGCGCACAGGCAATATTTTATAAACTACTTCTACTCGCTTTTCTGTATTTTAAAACCTAATGGCATTTGCACAAAAACATTCATTATAAGTCAAATAATATACATTATAGAACTCGATTAAAATGTCGAATCGACATTTTATGTTCTCTTAGTTGGACAACCGTAAGGACTTCCCAATGCGAATTAACAATAGCAATTAAAACCAAAAAAAATTTTTTAGTCTCGAAACTAACAAATGATGTGAATTTATAGGTTAATTGTTCATACTTATGTTTTGTTATAATGTCTAATACATTTGATCCGTTTAAGGCGAGAGCCAACACCTCGCCTACCACATGTTAGCCATCAATAGAAAATCAACGTGAGCGTACCATTCTCGGCTTGGTATAACTACTTCAGCACAGCGAAGTCACAATTGCCCTTAGGGCGAGTTTGCTAAATATGCAACTTTTTTCTTACCATACTAAAATTACAATATTTGCTGAGCGACAAAATAAATGGTAATAAATTAATAAACTATTCAATGAAGCGATGAAATAAGTGGACAATTTTTTTTTATGAGCCTTCTTTTTTTCCATTTTTAGAAAAAAAGCGAGGTTTTGAAACTTAATAATGTAGAGGCAGGAAATAACCGAAGTTCTGTAAAGGTTCAGTTAACGCTTCTTGAATTCAGGGCCCAGAGATAAGCAAGGTCCTATATAATAATGAAGGCAACCCGGCGAAGGATGCATTGGTCTCCATCGCGCAAGATTTCAAGAATATTTGGAACAGGATGTATATTATTTGGACTTATTATATTTTCCTATAATCTGGATAGCGCTAAAGCCCAAGGCTCGTGCCGAATATCGGTATTATCAAGAAGGCAATGCGGCGTTGTTGGGATTTCACGGAGGGAATGTGAACAAAGGTAAAAGCTATAAAGTACATACGTTTGCGTGTATTCAAAGTTGCTAATAAAATGTTGACATATATACGAAAAATGTTATTATTTTAAGTTCGTGGAATACGAGAATAATAGGTTATTATCACACGACCAGTCGTCAGATTACAACTTGCCTGCTGACGGATTAACCGAAGCTACAACAAAGTGTTTTATATACATAAAATAGCATTGACTTACTTTAAATGGCTTTACTTTAAAAGGTTGAAACAAAAAAGTAAACTAAAGTATATTAAGCCTAAAACAATAAGTGATATTTTAAATATTGTGTTATTCTCTCGTGTAATTTACAGTAAAAGGCTTACGTGGTTAATTTATTTAAACAGAGGGTGTTGCTACGACGGTTTCTGCAATCATCCAAAGTTATGTTGTTATTCAAGAGGTTTGCAATTATATTTCAAGTTTAACACTATCTGGTTACAAATAACCTCGTAAAATTTGTGACACTATGTACTTATATTAGCTTAACCAGAAAATAAATTGTATAAGTATGCCCATATTTATGTCAAGCAAAAGCTTTAGAATTTTCACGATAAAGAAAATATTTTAACAAGATTTACCTATCGATACAGAAAATTAAACGGTAGCAAGTGCAACAAAATAATTACACGGAAGTTCACACCGTCATCTTTCGGACATACTTTTTTATTTTTTAAGCAAGGTTGTTGGGATTTGGACTGCAAGAGCTCGAAGATACTTCGACCGCGCGCCCAGCCCCAAGACCAACCAGTCTTTCAGCTTATCAAATGCTCGCTTTACTTCAAACTCAGGGCCTGGACACTCGAACCGCACTGGCATTATTGTATCAAGGTATTTAAGTAGCAGTAAAATTATAAAGCATGCATGGGCAACCTTTTGTCACTGGGGGCCAAAATGTGCATTTGGAACTTGACTGAGGGCCGGAACCGTAATTGTGATTTTAAGTGTAAGCTAGGTACATATCTTTGTGGGTTTGGATTGTATTCATGTAATGCTATTTTACATGCAATGTGTTTTCAATTTTGTTTGCACAGGGATATCCATAAAAAATGTATACCTATATTGATATAGGCAGCATTTTCACCATAAATAACTGAAGGGATAAGTCTAGCCCAACACGATTGTTGCGTCATAGGTCTGATTATGCCATTATTATAAAGCTGCCATTTCTTCGGCTATTTAAGCCGGACTAACGCCAAATTAATGATAAAAACCCAAGTGGCCTAAAAACACATAAATAAAGCGATTTTGAGAACGTAAGACACATTATATAAAATAAATGAATATTGATATATTACATAGGCCTACAGCCCTAAACAAATTATTGGCGGGCCGGATTAAAAGCCTTGGCGGGCCGGATTTGGCCCGCGGGCCGTAGGTTGCCCATGCATGTTATAAAGGAAAAAATATCTAAGCATGATACCGGTTTAACATTTGTGTCTGTCGTTGTTTCTAGAACTTTACGGAACAAATGCTTACACTCTTTTGACCTTGTGGAGAAGCTTCGGAACTAATTACCTCTACTTGGCATTTGTTAGTAAGTGAGACCGCTAAAACTCAGAATTCCTTCAATTTTAACTTGTATCATTAAGTAAAATTAAACTGGAGGGGAGTTTTCACACACGCATTATTACTTGGTCTCATACCAGGCTGATTAACACATGCATAAGTAGTTGGCTAAATTAATATGTTTTTGATACCATGAATCGCGTTGATACAACTTTGGGTTTCGTGCCAAGTGTGCAACGTGTAAAATAAAATACATATATATCTATAACAGTTAAGGAGACATATATAACATTTAAAATTATCTTACCATGTTTGTGGGCTTGTCCTTTTTACATTGAATTTAAAAATGATATGATTGCCTCTAAATTAATAGCGGGTTAAACCAGACACCGCCCTCAGCATTATCCATTTTGCTGATATGAACATTGATTACTTGCATAATAAAATCCTCCTGCTGTGCCCGAATGGAAACGCACCCTCAGACTCAAAATTTTCTGCATTTTTATAATATATCACTAACCTGATTTTTTACCGGCATTGACTGTACGGATATGATCCTTTTAGCTGTAGGGCTCAATACCACAGCCACGAAACAAGACAACAATTATAAAGCAACCGCATTTGCATATTGTTGCGCGTGAGTGGTTTATATTTTGCATTTTACTAAATTTTCGTCTTTTTATTTAGATCTAGCTGGAAACAGAACCGTGAACCCAAACAGCCCACGTAAGCTTTGCAATAGCTTTGTTAATACATTTTTTGTTATTTTATATAAATATAATATTTATGTCGTAAATAAAGTACGCAGCTAGTGTTATTTTGTGCAGTAACATTTTGGTTATAATCAATAAGCGATTTCTATGCGATTCATATGTTGTATGTTCAATCTTTAATGTCTCTAGGTTTACAATTTGCTGGTGGCGAAACGGGTTACCCGGGATCGCAAGTTTTATCCACGTGTAATCCTGCTAATATTGGAAATGTATGTGGAAATCCAGAGTATACCACCAGGTATAAAGGCATTAAAATATTTAATAGTTCAACTTTAATAACATAGCACGGCATCTAATTACATATTAAGCCTACCGGGCACGCGTATCAATTTTAGCAACCATATTACAAGCCTGCAGTGTTGATCCACTGTTGCCTGACCGGTTTTTTAACTAATCGCTGCACGACGACTTGTTTTATTATCATTGTGAACGTAGCAAAGGTATTATTTGTTTAAATATTAATATGGCGTGTGTGAAACTTAAACAATTCCGGTCGGGTGTCGTGTTGGGCGATCATTGCCGGTTTCTAAACCACCCTGTTTAGATGTCGTGTTTTAATTTTGTTTTAACGAAGGGAGAGGTGTATACGGTGGGGGTGTTGCTGGGAGGTCAACAGACGTACATGCTACCACGCCAGCAATAACGGTAAAGTATTAACTAAAAACAAGTTTTTTCACCGGGTTACATTTCTTAGACCTGAAGGCAACCCAAACGTCTGGAAAATACAATCACAAAATAGTGATTAAATTTGTATTCGCACGTTTTTTTTTCAAACTAAAATATTATATTACAAAAACCTTTATTTACCCTATTCCTGACGTCATTTTAATCCAAAAATAACATGTGGCTGTTGAGGACAATTTAACTAAGCCCGAGGCGTTTAAAAACACATTGAGAATTTTACAAGATAAGTTCAGTCGAATTTATGAACTCAATATATTGTTCAACTTTATAATCTAGCCGAAGTACAACTTTTGTTGTGTACCTGTCTACATTCTAAAAGTTGATGGCGCAAAAAGCTTCACCAAAAACTGCCTTAACCTGCATGTATTTCGATACAGTCGTGGTGGCGTATTGGTAACCCCACCGATACATGTATAAATTATATGCAAAAACTGTCTTGGTGACCACCAAGAAACCTTGTCCGGTAAAAACTAAATACAAGTGCGTTAATAAAGCTATATTTCTTAAAAAATATAAATTATTAAATATCATTAAAAAATGTATTTCTCTAAAATTACGCCTGGTCTTCGTTGACAAAGTAAAAGTGTAATATTGTAATTTTGTTAACCAAAAATTGTTTGAATAATTTGGCTCTTGTTCGGGAAAGCCCCAGCGATAAAAGTCGTAAAAGTACCTCAGTAAGTAATATGTTTCTTTCACAAAATTAAATAATATCAATCAAAATAACATATTATATGGGAAGAAACACGAAATACATATACAAAGTCAACACAGAGTCAGCTACTTTAGTTAGCTACTGTATTCAAAAAAACATAATTACATACAGGACAAAGTTCTAATATGGTTGTGTTACAGATCGATTAAATTGTACTTTAAAAATTGACACATTTTTTAAACGGTATACAAAAAAAGGAGACACATTTTTTACACTGGAAATATAAGTTGATTTGAAAGTTTATCTTATGAAAATGCAAATACCGAAAAGAGTAAAAAAATGAAATGTTGCAACCTGAGCTTAATTGTTAATATTGTTTTTAATTTAAGCTTTTAACTGCAATTTGAAAAAAAAGATACAGTAAGAAAAAAACTACAGCAAATTATTTTAGAATTTTAATAATTTAATAATGAAGTATTTATTGAGCACATTAAATTGAATAGTGATTGATGTGGACAGGATCTGTAGGTAATAAGGTTTCAGGTTTATTTAATGCTAGTTTGAAACATAGTGCAAGCTTACTAAAGGTAAATTAAAACACAGTTCGATATTATGTTCAGATCTACATTCATTTCGTTCCAAACCTTTATTTCAATCTGGTGCAGGCAAGAGTTTGTTGGTTCTTTTTACATCCTAATTTTTATTCTTACTCAATCCGGTATAGTATTAATGAGTTTTCAATAAGGCTAAAACATTTAATTTAATATTTAAGATAAGTTGTTGGTGACTGGGAATGAGTTTTAGGATTTAAAGATTATTAGATATGTCTTTGAGGGTTAAAGGGAAAATGGCTTATACAAGTATGAATTAAAGTTGTTAGATAGATGAATTTATATAATTTTAAGTTTATTGTAAGAGAATTTCATTAACACTATGCAAACTGAGTAGCCTATTCAATACAACATACACACATAGACAAAGCTGTAATATAGGCTAATAAATTGTTTTGTTCACATATTTTTAGCTTAGTGCAAACAGAGGTAATAAGAGATTTCCAGGTTATTTGATCATATATTCACACATTGAGATATTTAATGAAATTTCATAATTTGATTTTATTAAAGTTAATGTTTATAAAAATATATATATCTTATACGAACTTGTTTATAGGGGTATGATATATTTTGTTTTGGCATATTTGGGTGATAGCCTTTGGTCTTTATGCACAGGTCGACTTTTTACAGAAACAGAGTAGTTCCATCTGCATAGAGTCTACTCGAGAATTAAGTTGATAGATAAAGGGCTTCCGCAATAACAGTCAAAAAGTTGTATGAATAGAAACACTACAAAATTTCACAATCCTTTTATTTCATAGGGTAGTTTTCATTTTATATTAATACTCTGATCCCCACTAACCAAAATATAACAAATAATGATTAACTATTTTTAAATAGTTTGATCAGTGAATAAAATACCCAATTCCTTTTAAAATAAATGTCATTGATACTTGTAGAATATTCACAAAATGACAAAAAATGTATTGAAACAGCTGTTGAGTTCTTTTGAATTCTTTTGTGTTGACCGTTTATATTAAAATTCTTAAGTGTCTATGGGTTAACAGCAAAGCTCATGCACAGACTACTCAACCTTTTTAATCTTCACCCTAAATATCTTCAGTTGGTTGTGACCTGGTAAAGGTACTTTTGCCTTATTCTAATACAATCAAATGGACTAATTAAAATCTGATGTAATATCAAACATTCGAAACATGACAATAGTTTTTTGTTAGCAATGGGGGACAAAAGATAATCTGACGATTACATTACCATGAAAGGACTGATGGATATAGGATAAATAGATGTTTTAACCATGTTAATGGAAAAAAATGGGATAGTTAATTTCATTCACACAATCTAGTTACCTGGATTTCAATTTTAGTACAATCTATTAATGTACTGGGGAGACATTCGTTGGCCGCAAAGTTATATGACAATTGTTCTTTTGTTAACACTACTTGCATTTTCCTATTAATGCCAATAAACATGAATATACTATACTATTTATCTTCTTGTTAAACTACAAACCGAATAACTTGTCTAATTACACAACCAATTAGCTGGCAGGTGTTGAATCAACAATTATTTGGCTGGAAGCAGACAGACAATGCTTTAACCAAATCAGCCATGAAGCTGGACATTTTTTGTCCCACACTCACAGACATATAATTAAGTATTTTATTCTATTGTCTAAAACTAATCAAAGAATTCTTTAGTGCTCTATCTTCGACAACGATGCAAACCAGGCTTCACAAATCCGCCAAAGTGTGAAGGTGAGTTTATGCATCCAAATAATAACATTTTACACTTGTATATAAATATATAGATTTATTAAAAATATGGAATTTCACATGATGTGGTCTAATTCTATATCTGCGTTGTTTTTACTATCTCGTTTCTGCATGAAGATCTTGTCAAGCATGCTTATGTGGTTAATATCACGATTTCCTGTGTTGTATACCAATATTTGATATTAATTTAATTGAAATATATCTTAAATCGTTACTTAGAAGGTACCATATGTTATTGAGACATGTCAGTGGGTATTATAACGGTCATATTCAGCTTTGTGTCACATATCAAGCTTATGGATTAAGGTAACAATGTATCCAAAGTAATAAACTTAACAGCGTATTTTATGGTAGTCCACTTTTAATGTTAGTGTTTAATAAAAATAAAGGCTGTACAGTTGCTGTTTTGGCTTACACATTAGTACAATTTAATTTTTTTTTCTTTTTTCACTCTGTTACACGCTTTCCGGGCCACACCTTTTCGCTAAAGCCCCCCTCAGTACTGGTTGTGCTTTACCGCACACTCTTCTTCAGGGGCTTAATATTGTTTTGGTCTTAATTAAATTTTGTTTGATTATTATTGTTATTTCGCTTAAGTTTGGCGGCCGCGTCCGCTATATTTATTAAATGATATCCTTTTTTAATGACATTTTTAACGACTGTTCGTTTTGCGGTCTTTTCCTGTTCCTGTGTCGCTATTTGATCTGTTTGCCATTTTTTAATACTGGGGCAAAAAATGAATTAACTAAACCAAACTGGCTTAACTATGTAAAGTTTAATTGAAAACACAAGGTGGTTAATACTACCATTAAAAGTTTTTATATTTTATTGTTATTTACATTGGTACTACCAATGCTACTATAACAACTTCTATACTAATTAATACAAAAATTTAAACAATAATAATTTTATACAGATATAAACGAATGCTTTTCCAATCCATGCCTTAACAACGGAGTATGCATTGATCGTATCAATAGCTATTCATGTACTTGTACTTCTCCTATTGCTGGGCCAAACTGTGAAAATAGTAAGATTAGCATACATATTTTAGTTTGTTTTAAGTGTATTCATATTTTTAACCTAGTTTCATATTTGTAAGAAATCTGTAAGTAAAAAAATTATTTTTGTCTTATGTAGATTTGATACCATGTAGATAACCATTGGCATTATATATAATTTTCCTATTCTTACCAAAGCTTATACAAGTATTTTAACCACCCAAAATTGGTTTTATTTTTAACTGGGTTAAGTGTCTAATGATGGGCTCGTTGCTTAGACCGTTTTTTGTATTTAATTTGGTTTATGTATCAGTCATGTTAACCATGCGGCCACACGACCATACAAAAATAGCTTTTTGTTTTAGTTATTAACTTTAATTCTTTTATTTTGCAGGATGTCAAAATCCACCTACCTTATTGAATGGTGCATTTACTCCAGTACGAGTTCCATCCATTTACAGCATAAATGAAGTTGTGACATACACTTGCAATCCTAACTATTCGTTACAAAATGGCAACACTGTGGTTTGTTTGGGCACAGGCCAATTTAGTGTGTTGGGTGCCAGCTGTGTAACA
Organism: Ciona savignyi; assembly: GCA_000149265.1. Classification (NCBI taxonomy): domain Eukaryota; kingdom Metazoa; phylum Chordata; class Ascidiacea; order Phlebobranchia; family Cionidae; genus Ciona; species Ciona savignyi. The sequence goes on along the minus strand of CH001736.1, from coordinate 395,832 downwards.
GGTGATGGTTTTATCTTAGTCTTACACATAGGATTATGTTCCAACATTTCTAGTAAAATGGCCATCCTACTCTACACTCACACATTCAAAACACTCTAGATTGGAAGTTATATTTGTCCACAACCCTTTAGTAGAATGCTCATTATTTCAATAACAGGCCTGCTACGACAACAAAAATTTAAACTAACCACAAAATCGCCTAGTTTTTGAAAAACTATATCAATCTGAATAACTTTAGGCATGGCTTTTTTTATTGTATTCAGTTCGTAGTTTAGATATTATGTTCTGTTATATTGGTCTAGCGATTAATGCAATTTAAATAACAATTCAAGTTTACTGTGTTGTTCTATTGCCTATTGGCCTATGGTTGTTCTGCCCCTTCTCCTTTGTAACAGTTAAATAACAACCGAAATGATTATCACAGCTTGCCCACGTCCGCCAAACATCCCGAATGGGATCATCACTCCATCAGATGCATACATTGCGGTTGGTTCTGCAGTGACCTATTCATGCAATCCAGGATATACGTTTAACCCACTGGGAAGCAGTCGTCTTGTGTGTCTAGCAACTCAAGCCTTTGTTGTTCCTGCAGAGAATACCTGCCTGCAAAGTATGACATTATTGAATATTTTGTGCAACTTTTTTAAAAAAAATTTCTGTTATTTTTACACAATTTTTATTTCGTGTATGCTTTACCTAGTTTGGTAACACAATGTTGTGTAGGAAGTTTTTCTTCATATTTTTTATCACTATCTCTTCTATCAACTTATTTTTATCTTTTTAACCTTTTTATTTTATAAAAATACCTACATAATCTTATCATGTAAACTAAAAGTTATTAAGGAAACTGGATTGTTAAAAAAATTGTCAAATAGTTTTAAAATAAATTATCCCAAAGGTGGCTTGAATGAGAATGTATGTTTTATCTTAATTTTACAATTTCAGATTGCAATAGTGCACCACCTGCATTAGCCAATGGTGCCGCCCCTTCGTACAACCCTCCTTCCACCACTACTTTCCCAGCGGGAACCACTGCTACGTATTCCTGCAGTGCCAACTTTGCTTTTCCTTCTGGAACAGTTACCACACTAACCTGTCTATCATCAGGCACATGGAGTTCAGCAACGGCACCTCAATGCAGTCAAGGTGGTTTAAATTCAGAATAAATTTTAGCAATATTATTAACATGGACGAATGTAGTGAAAGTAGTGTGGTATTTAATTTTAACTCAATGTGGTATTTATTTTAAGCCAATATTTTTGAGTAACAGGGACTGCTATAAATGTTTTATCCGGACAATTGTGTAGCTACAACAACCTTCGTAAAATGTACTCTTAAGATATGTTGGTAAGAAAAACACTATATAAGTATGACGTACATTTATAAAAAATAAAACTTGTTCGATTTGGGTATTTTAAGTACAGACATTACTTTGTTTTAACCCCTTAGTGCCTTGTATAAATCACTGTTCCAATCTTACAATCTTTCATTCAAAATACCTGTATTCTACAACTGAGCTAGTCAATTCTATAAGCAACTACTACCGGATTAAAGAAACAGTAGGGTTTGGTTAAAATATATGTATGTTCAATAAGCCAAGCTAAAATATAATAAAACTACTATTTCCTCAGCTTGTCCAAGACCAGCAAATATTCCCAATGGAATTATAACCCCAGCAGATCTTTACATACCTATTGGTGGCACCGTTACCTACAGCTGTAACGCTGGATACACGTTTAATCCAGCTGGCATGACAAATTTGGTCTGCCCAAGTGGTTTAACTTTTGTGGTGCCCTCAACTAACACTTGCCTTAAAAGTAAGTTGATTTTGATTAATAGGCTCTTCTTGAACATCTTTCTAATGGTGATATGGTGTACTGACTTTTTTGCATAATTTACCATCTCCATTACTTTACATCAGTATAAATGGGTTGATGGTGGCACTGTGACCAGTATTGCGAGCCTAAAATTATTATAACACCAACTAGCTTGGATTCAGAAAATATTGGGCGCTGCCAGTTTCTTGGAAAAGCTGTCTTTTTTTTATCAAAATATAGAGATCACCACTTACATAAATTCCAAAGATTCTTTATTTAGTTTTAGCTTCAGATTACCTCATGCTTACTGTTGGGTTATTGAATTGTATATGACTAAAAAATTATTTTTTCTTTTAGTTTTACACATTAATCAACTATATTATTCTAAGAACACAACCAACTAGCCAGTGACTGGTTCCAATTCAACAACATGAATGTTATTTTTTTGCGGCCATGAATGTTATTATCAGCTTATCTTAGCAGCGAGACAACCTTTGTAATAAACACGTCTGGCTTGTTTTGCTCTTAAGTTTTCTCTGTGTATCAGTGGCTAAAAAATGCTTGTGTCTCTCTCCCCAGTTTAATAAGTGACTTAAACAGAATGATAACGAGTAGTAAACGAGATGGTAACGGATTGTAAACGAGTTGTAACGAGATGGAAACGAGATTTTCTAAATTTATGGCTCTACATGGCAAAAACTTAAACTGTTCAATTAATCTGGTCTAAAAGCTGTTCAAAAAAGGTTAATGAAAAATGTTCTTACTATCAGATAATAGGAAAATTTAAAGCAGTCTCATTGGACGAGAAATACAATCTAGAATTGACAACAATGTGTCTGCAAATCACTGAAGCGGAACAGAAAAATAATAAATTTAAAATGGGGACAAATTAGCTGAGTTTGGTTGTAACAACCTTAATGGATTACTGCTTTGTTTTTTCTACATTTGTAACTTACCACTTTAAGTTATTCTAGAGGAAGTAAAATTTTTACTGAAGTTTAAGTAAACATGGACAATTCCAACTGGATTAGTTGGTTAGATAAAAATTACATTTCACCTGGATTCATTAAAAACTTACACCATTAATTTGGTCGGTAATTGTTTATTAAATATATTTAAATCCTCAAACTAATCTTTTTGACTTTCAAGTTTGCTAAAATTCCAAAATTGAATTAATTGAGCATAATTTACGGTTCAGGGCATTTTTTGGCTAAAAAAACAGGTTGATAAATTTGTTTGCTTTGTAAATACTCTACTTTTTCAGTTAATTATCACTAAACTTGATTACATTTTTGCAGATTGTCCAGCTGCTCCAGTCCAGGGAGCCAATGGAGGACCACCTTCCTATAACACTCCAATCATTCAGGGATCAAACACATACGCCCCAACAACCGTTGCCACCTACAGTTGTAATCCTAATTTTGCTTTTCCCTCAACAGTGTCGAACACAATAACCTGTCTTTCTACGGGACTGTGGAGCCCCAGTACAGCCCCTGGATGTGTTGGTGGTATGTATGTGGTATAGTGCCCGCAAACAGGACTGGTTAAATACCGAATCCTGACTGCTTAACATTTGTTTTGTTGAAATAAGAATACTTTAAATATACAAATCATGATACAGTCAGTCTGACGTTGACCGCTAAGAATGTTACCAAGTATATTGAATATTATTTGCCACAATTATCATTAAATAAAATTGTTATAGAAAATTATGAATAGTAAAATGTTAATTATTAGAAGTGTTTTTTTCTGTATTTAAAAATAAGTTAGTAAGATCCACTACATATGATAGAATATTTATATTTTATTATTGTGTAAGTAAACGTTACTACACATATAATCATCAGATTACTCTGTGTCACCATTGGGTAACCCGAGCTATTGCTGTGTATTGTACATCAGAAGTTTCTTCAGTTTTAATAAAACTTTTTAAATCACTGTGTCCAGGCGATGTCCGCTTAATGTGTAAACTGCCTTGCCTAAGGACCTAACTGATCACCTAGTGACCAGTTTAGATCCTACAGTTTGGAAACTAAAAGGCATTTCACTAACCCACCAAGCTATTTGGCCATTTAAACATGCAATTTCACTACTTTTAACATGCAATTGCTGAGAAATGTTCAGTTCTCCATCTAAAGAATATTTTGCTTTAATTCGTTTACTTGTAGTTTGTTTATAATTAAATTGGTGTTTACTAAAAATTCATTAACCATTACAATTTTTAAAATGTTATTTTATTATATTTATTTTGTTTGCCTAGTTAATTTTGTTATAAAAGTTTATTTGATTGCTTTCCTTTTGCTTGGCATTTGTGTTCTGCCGATTTTCTTCACTTCACACAAAAAATAATCCTAGTTAATAATATTTTTTTCAGCATGCCCAAGGCCTCCGGATATTCCTCATGGATCTATCAGACCAGTTGATGCATTTATTGCTTTGGGAAACAGTGTTACATATACGTGTGATCTGGGTTATACATTTAATACAGCTGGAATACCCACACTTACTTGCCCAGGGTCGTTGCAGTTTGTTGGTTCCCTGCTGGATAATACATGTTCTTCTAAAGTGAGAAAAAAAAAAAATACTATAAAATCTCATCAATGCCACCATAACATATTAAATATTAAAATAGAATAGGATAAATATGTATTCTAGTAAATGGAAAAATGCAGGAAGGGCAATACAGTATAGTATGTGTAATTAGTAGATTACCTGGTGTTCCCTGATATGTCACCAATAGTCATTGCAGTTTGTTAAGTATAAAGGTGACATTACCAGCATAAGTCTACCCTATTGAAACACTATGTTCAAGCACCATTTGTTAAGAACACGCTCAAGCACATACCAAACGTACCTTCCGGTTCAAGTCAGTTTACAATCTAACAGACTCAAATTAGCCATTTGCTGATTTTTCTTTTTATACTATCGGTAGGTCCATAAAAAATCCTTTATTTAAAATTGGTGCAGGAGAGTAACAATAAGTACTTTTAGATGAAGTAAACATAAAGGTAAAAATTTAGTTGAAAATTACATAAAACTTGTGCATTTATTAAAGAATAAAAGTTAGTTTATTTTTATACTAAAATGTGTTTAGGCTATTTTAACAAATCTTTTATAATCTGCCTCTTTAAGCACAAAAACTCACCTGGAATGAAAATTTGGAAAAGATATGAATTACTGTTTTTACTTATTTCATTTGTCAATTTTTTATCTTTTTTTCAGACTGCGCTAGTGCTCCTTCTCCAGCAAATGCGAATGGGATTAATCCTCAGTATAGCACCACTGCTGTTGTGCTTCCTAGTGGTAACACATATTCTGTTGGTACCATAGCTACGTATACATGTGTGGCTAACTTCGTTATCACAAGTGGCACAAGTGCTACACTTACTTGCTCTACTTCAGGCTGGAGCCAGTCAACTGCACCAGTTTGTGTACCAGGTGCACTTTGTATTTATTGTTTACATTTTTTGTCAATATTTTTTCTGATAAAATTTTCACATTGGGTAAGTACAGCATTAGTGGACTGGGTGGGTTCCTGGTTTGATTTTGACCCTGTCAGGTAGAATTATTGCAGAATTTTGTGCTGGATCCATTACAGTTTATTTTTAAATTCGTATTCTATTAACACTATGTGAATAAAACATTACCATAAATTTTATAATAAATCTGAAAGGTTTTTTTCAATTTATTCAATTCTAAGTTTGTTAAAGCAAACATTTCTTATTGAAATTTAGCTTAAGCCATTAGAAGTTCGTTTTTTACTCAAAATTTTACAATTTATTTAAAACTTTTAAAGTCGATTCTATATTTTTCTTGCATCACATTCCCAGGCACAAACAATTCTATCTATCACCTGTAAACTTACTAAACATGATGTCACTTAGATACATCATGCCCAGCTGCACCTGCTGTATCATCTCCAAGTACAGGGCCAACGTATAGCACATCTGCAGTCTCCGGGACCAATCGTTACACAGCTGGAACCACAGCAACCTACTCATGCAATGGTGGTTTTACATTTGTTTCTGGAAATGGAGTTTTACAATGTCAAAATAGTGCATGGACCCCTTTAGCTCCACCACAGTGTATAACAGGTGTGCTGACTGAAATTTGTGTTAAAAGGATAATTATATTTATCTCATGGGTGAGGCAGCAAAGGATTATAGTAGTGATAACTGTTGGATTAACATATTCCCTAATTGTATAAATTAGGGATGTCCAACCTGCGGCCCGCCTAACATTTTCGTGCGGCACGCTAGTCATTTTAACTCCAAGTAGTATTTTGAACTTTGAATCTAAGCCTAATTAAAATGTAGCAGTCTGCTTTTAGGGGCGCAGTAATAGTAGGCTATAGTATTGGAGAAAAAGGATACAGGATTATATATAGGTATAATGGTTTTTAATTGTTTGTTTATGTACCCATTTTTCTTGAAATTTAATAGGTTCTGCGGCCCATTGAATTATTTCAAGTGACAATGTGGCCCACTACAATAAACGGTTGGACATCCCTGGTCTAAATAATTTTTCATTTAATTTACTTTTATTTTAATTAACCGGTCAGACAAAGTTTGCTGTGTTCATTAACATCTTAAGTTTACTTTTTAACACAGCTGCATCATGCCCTTCTGCACCTTCCCCCGGAACAAATGCTGAAGGTCCTGCATATAATATGGTGCCAATTTCGGGAACAACATTTTATCCTGCTTCAACCACAGCTACCTACAGTTGTAAAGCTAACTTTGCATTTCCATCCGGAACTCCCGCATTTTTAACTTGTCAGAATAATCGAGCATGGAATCCAACTACGCCACCGGTGTGTCAAGCAGGTAAGATTTTTGTTATTCCTGCTCAGTCACTTTAATGCAAAGAATATTTGGAAACTACAAAAATGATGAAGCATTAATTCTATTGGTTAGAGTGATTTGCAAAACTCTTTTGTTTTTTTTAAATCAGTAAGAATGAAATAAGTAAACTTCAACACAAATGTCTGAGCTAGTCATGTTGATCTGTTAATTTCCTTCTCTGCTGTGCCTAATAGTAAACCTCAGTGATAAACCCACATATATATTAAAGCCAGAATTTTAAATCGAACTTCCTTTAGTTTCCTTTAGTTCAAAATGCATTTTTTTAAATAATTAGTAAAACAATGATCTACAATGTTTTATTTTAAATTTATATCAAATTTCAGCATGTCCAAGACCACCAGCTCTCGCAGATGGTACAATCACACCTTCTGATGCTTTTATTGCAGTAGGAAGTAGTGTCACTTATGCTTGCAATCAAGGTTTCACATTTAACACAGCTGGACAAGTAACATTGACATGTCCCGCCTCGCAAGCATTTATTGTACCACCTGAAAACACCTGCTTTACAAGTGAGACGTTTTGTGTGTATATTAAAATTAGTCTGGGTGTTTATTGTTTTTAGTTTAGTATATTACTCTTAAACTTTAAATAAAAGCACGCAAAACAATTAGAAATCCACTCAGGGTCTTACATAGACAAATAGTATGCATGTAAAAAATGAAAAAATGAAACATTCAAAATATTTTGTTTTTATAATTGATTTTTTTTAATGCGAAATTTACCATGTTTTTAGCTCTGGGATTACAAAGTATTTTGTTGCCAAATTATTTGAATATCATGGGTGGTATGTGAAACAGAATAAAAACATCTTTAGAACCATTTCTGGGACTGTTACCAATTTAGAGAAAAACATCTATGGACCATTTTCATATATAATGCTCTAATAACTAATAAATGGTCAGTCTCGAAGACTTGGTATGTTGTATTCAATAAATACTTTAATTACAGTGTATACACAAATCACTGGGTTATGGTAATATGAATTCATTGGCTTGCTTAATGACATGACCAACTAGCAGACTGACTTTAAACCAAGCCTTCCAGCTGAATATCAAGTTTGGTTATCCAAAACACTTTGTAATTTATTTTTAGGCTACAATACTGCTCAGTTTAAATTCCACCTTTCCAATTAAAGGGGAAAATTCCACCTTTCCATTAAAGATTTTTCACAATTATTTATCTTTAGATTGTCCGGCGGCACCGGCTGAAACAACCAATTCAAATGCTGCATCATACAGCAATTCTGCTCATGTGGTTTCAGGGATAATGTCATACCCAACAGGCACGACTGCAACCTTTACTTGCAAACAAAACTTTGTTTTACCAGTTGGTGAGACAGGAATACTTACATGTCAAAGTACTTCTCAATGGTCCCCTTCAACTGCACCAATTTGTGTGACAAGTAAGTGCAGTTTAAAATTTGCTGTTTGGTGATTGTTTTGACTGGAACTAAAAAAAATATTTTTAGGGATGAGCTGCACCAATGCACCTACAGCACCATCTGGACTTACCGGGCCAATTTATTCTAAATCACCACTTGCTACAGGAAGGTATGAAGCAGCGACTACTGCAACATACACCTGCATTGGCTCAACTGCGACTGAAGCAGGTGTTTCACCTGTGTTAAACTGTGAACCAAGTGGAGTATGGAATCCAACTACAGTTCCATCATGTTTTTCAAGTATAATGGCTGATTCTTTTATTTATTTGCTGGCCAAATATAGTAGTATATATTGCTTTATTTAAAATATTGTGAAAGGTCAATTTTACGAGCCATTTGCAATGGAAAATATTTTTGGTCCATTTTTGTATATACCTAATATACTGCTATACTGTACATCATATTTTTTAAAAGTTAGAATACCAGAAAAGGACTTACTTATTAAATTAATAAGATTGACCTGTAGAGAGTTACAGCCACAAGAGCTAATAATTAAAAAAATAACAACTATAAGCATCTGAGCAAAGTTTGCAATAAAGTGATTCATGCAATAGGGCAAGTCTAGTTTCAGTATGTAGTGGTTATGTAAATGTTAGTGATTTTCAGACTGAATAGTATTATTCCCAATGCTAGACACCTCTGTAGGGTAGCCACTCTTCCGACATGTTTTTCTCCTTTATAGAGATGTTGACTTAAACATATTGAATAAAATCTTGTATTTTAACAACCTACATAGTCACTCTCATGATTAAGTTGAGTACAACAATCCATATATTACTGAATGACACAACATTAACTTTTAAATTACTTGTAGAATGCCCTGTTGCACCACCGGCTGCAGATGCCAATGGGAACGCTCCAAGTTATTTTCCTTCCGTTGTAGCTGGGGTCACCACATATCCAAAAAATACTATTGCCACATACACCTGTAAAACTGGATACAACTTCGCTGTAGGAATAACCAATCAATTAGCATGTGGCAGTGTGACTCCCTCTGTATGGCAGCCTTCAAATGCTCCTGTCTGCAGTTCTAGTAAGTTTGTGCATAGTTTGTGGTATAGCTAATTCTTAGTGCGTCCGGCCACAAGAAAAAGGAACAGGAATATTATAAGCAATAAGCTGGTGTGTGTTTATGCACTGGACTTTTACTTGAGGACTTCTAACCTTAATGGTTGAATTTCGAGGCTTAGTGTAATAATGTAATTTGTTTTATAAACAATTAATTATTTTTTCAATTTTTATTTATTTATCAATAGCCCCGCTTCGTGTTTTTATTGTGAAAACAAAAAATAAACTAAACTGAATCCAACTAATTTTTTAGGTTTATGTTTTCCCCCATAAACTAAAAAATGTAGCACACATCAGAATCTTTTAACCTTAAAATATTTATAGAGCTAATTTATAATTAAATTAACTCTTTGGTTAAAAAATAATACATGTAAAATTTAGGTTGCTTACCAGCACCAAATGCGGCAGCAAATGGTGTGGCACCGTCATACAGTACTTCTATAGTTAGTGGAAGATATGTAAGCGGAACAACAGCTACTTATACATGCACGGGTAAC
>CH001736.1:360167-370565 GCA_000149265.1 Ciona savignyi | reverse complement strand
TAGTGTAAGTGCTGGCCAGTGGGAACTGAATGTTTCACCAACTTGTTCTGCAGGTCAGTTATTTATTTGTTGTCATATAAAAGATATATATATATATATATATAAGTGTAGTATACTGCTTTGGTCTACTACCTTTTTCATATATAAAACACACTTCCTATGGATACTTAAAATTTCAGCACAGTTAACTGAATGTTCATGTCTATTTAAAAAATATTGTTGCCGCATTACTCATTTAACACAGTAAAAGAAAAAAAGTGATTAAGGCATGTCACTTATAAAATCGGTATCAATTGAACGTGCAGTCAAATGTAGTTGCCAAAGTTATGGATTATGCAATAAATTGAAAAACAAACAAATTACAACACTATAACTTAACTTGTACAATAAGTAAATCAAATTTAGAAGAAAATTTTGTTTACAAAGCCAGGATGGATATTGATTCTGTTTTTATTATTTTAGATAAAAGAATACCTATTAGTTTGTATAACTTATTTGAAAATTATGTAATGGATTTTTTTTTTATAAGAAAAATCTAAAAAACGAAGAAGCCTTAATCATTAAAATTCTGATCAACTATTAAAAACTGAAATCTGTTTATCCAAGATCTTAACTGTTGTTATCCAACCTTGGTGATAAACTAGAATATTCTCTTTTCTAGACAAAGGTATTTAAGGCCAGTGGCTAGTTGATTATTTGGTATTTATCACATATTGCCATAATTAATTGGTTTAACTGGTTAAATTTTTTTGGTATACTTGCATATGTAAAAATGCCTTTTTATTTATGACCTATTTAAATATTAATATTATAAATCTAGGTAACATTGGAAAAATCGAATGAGCCTTAAAGAGTTATATGCACATAATTAACCACTGTGCCATTTAACTGGAACAATTAAATATTAGCAAATATGACAGTTAAAATCATATAGTAGTTTATTTTTTAGTACTTGATTACAATAAAGTATTTTATTATAGATCAGTAATAAAAAACACTTATATAATACAATTTTTAAAATGAAAAAAAAAAACTGCTGTGGAGTTAATTTAAAAACAGTCATTTCTTTAGAACTTGAAAATATTTTTAATCAATAAGAAAGAAATTACCCTTAAAAAGTATGCCGTAAAATAACATATTATTAAAGATGGATCTGGACTTGGAATTTAGATTTTTAAATCAGAATTTTTTTTTAATTAAATTCCATTGGTGGTTTATAATCATTTTAACATATGCTCACTTAAAAAGGTATTGTAAGAGATTCTTTGTTTTTATTAATACAATTTTAATAGCTATCTGAGCTATTCAGCATTGGCAGAAAGGGTTCTTATTCTTTAGTAAAAAACAAACAATTAAACCGAATAAGTGTGTCAGGTAAAAGGTTTTAAGATCTAAACTGGCCATCAGTTAGATAATTGTGTCCTTGGGCGAGGACTTTAAAAACACGTGCTCTTACACAAATAGAATTAACAAATTGGACAAAAAACTGTACCAATGCCTTTAATATGTAAAAACATTATTATTTAATGCTCATCTTACAGTCTATTTATTCAATATTTATGAATCATTTTTAGTATGTAGTGCTGCACCTACTCAGCTAACTAATGGCAATGCACCAACGTATAGTCCAAGTTCTATTACGATATCTTCAACTACACGGTACAGAAGTGGAACTGTAGCAACATATACATGTTCCAGTGGCTTTAGCTTTGCAACAACTGTTTCCGCCACACGGACATGTACCAGTGGATCATGGTCACCAAACTCAGCTCCATTATGTGAAACAGGTAAAAAAATATTTTTGATATTTTTTGCTAAAACGTTTATCTGATATATTCTTAGTTTTCTGCAATAACTATAGAATAGGATGGCTAGTAATTCACCCAATTTTAGTAAATGTTATAGTTAGGGGGCTGGTCATGAATCAGCTTTTTTCTAAACAACTACTTTACGATTTTACTCACTATTTAAGTTTTATAATACAATTGTAATACAAAGATTGTCACAATCTGTGTGAGTATTTGTGGTCTGCATGTTTCCAACAAGTGGTGTGAACAAAACTAGCTCGTTTTAGTCAATTTTGTTATTAGTAGAGACACTTAGCAGATAACATTTTAATTTGTGCATTAATGGTTTAGCTAAATAAGTAGTATCATGCCAATCATATACAGTACACTAGACACATGGTCATCAAACGTAGCTCCACAATGTAAAACAGGTAAAATGTTTTTTTGTTCTTTTTCGCTACAGGTCATTCTCATATAAGCTTAGTTTCTCAGCATTATGTAAAAAATGGGATAGCTAGTAAAGTACTTCTCAGGTCACTAAATTTTAGTACTTAAATGTTATGATAGCCAGTCTGTCCAGAATCAGCTATATTCTAAATTTCTCACTTCACTATTTTACTCACTATTTAAGTTTTATAATACATTTGTTTTAAACTCACTGACAACTTAAGCAGTATTAAAAAGTAGTTTAGTTTAGCAATATAAACTAGATAAATTAGCAAAACTAACTCATTGGTTCAACCAATTTGCTCATTCTGTGTGAGTATCTGTGGTCTGCATGGAACCAACATGTGAGGTGAAAACTGGCTTCTTTCTAGTTCATTTGTTTCTTAGGCAAGGTACTTCTTTAATTGTGCAATATTTAATTAAACTAATATAGTAGTATCCATCCAATCTTACAGTACACTGAAAACATGTGAGGTAATATTAGAATTAATAAAGTAATATGGACCTTTTGTATATTGCGAGGTAATCCGAGTAACTTCCTTTATGATAAGTTTTCAACAATTTCCATTTTAAATTGATAAAACATCATCATCCTATCCTATAATAATGATTAAATCAATCAAATGAAGAATATTACAGCAAATGTATCATAACATATTATTTTTTTTTAATACGGCATGAATCGCTTTCTGTCCAATAGCAAATAGAAGCTTTACCTGTGGATATACCTTTGTGAATTATTTCATCAAAGTCCGGCCAGTTGGTCTGGTGGTTAAGTGCGTAGCCTTCCAATCGAAAGGTTGTAGGTGCGCAGCTGGTCGATGGATAAACATGAATATTCTATCCTATCCACCTATCCTATCTTAACATAAAAACAACATAATTGATACCTTCATCCAGTTTGCAGTGCTGCTCCTTCCCCTCAAACAAATAGTGCTGGACCAAGCTACACACCGGCGCAAATTGGTTCCAGCAATACTTACAAGAAAGGAACAACAGCTGTATATACATGTACTGGAAGTCTAGCATTTTCCTCCACAGTTAGTGACACTTTAACTTGTGGTAGTGTAAGTGCTGGCCAGTGGGAACTGAATGTTTCACCAACTTGTTCTGCAGGTCAGTGGTTTATTTGGTGTCATATAAAAGATACTAATGAGTGTGCGTTACTGATTGGACTACATTTTTTCGATACAACTTTTATAAAAGATATCTACCACAGTTATATTACAATTTTAAAAAATGAAAAAAAGCTGCTGTGGAGTTAATTTAAAAACGCTCATTTCTTTAGAATTTGAAAATATTTTGAGTCAATAAGAAAGAAATTACCCTTAAAAAAGTATGCCGTAAAATAACATATTATTAAAGTTGGATCTGGACTTGGAATTTACATTTTAAAAAGAAATTTTTATAAATTAAATTCCATTGGTGGTTTATAAACATTTTAACATATGCTCACTTAAGAAGGTATTGTAAGATATCCTTTGTATTTTAAAAATACACTGCCAATACCTATTTGAGCTATTCAGCACTGGCAGAAAGGGGTTCTTAGTCACTAGTAAGAAACAAACAATTAAACCGAATAAGTGTGTCATGTAAAAGGTTTTAAGATCTAAACTGGCCATCAGTTAGTTAATTTTGTCCTTGGGCGAGGACTTTAAAAAAACGTGCTTCTTACACAAATAGAATTAACAGGTTGGACAAAAAACTATACCAATGTCTTTAACATGTAATAACTTTGCTATTTAATGTTCATCTTACAGTCCATTTATTCCATATTTATGTATCATTTTTAGTATGTAGTGCTGCACCTACTCAGCTAACTAATGGCAATGCACCAACATACAACCCAAGTTCTATCACAATATCTTCAACTACAAGATACAGAAGTGGAACTGTAGCAACATATACATGTTCCAGTGGCTTTAGCTTTGCTGCAACCGTTTCCGCTACATTGACATGTACCAGTGGATCATGGTCACCAAGCACAGCTCCACAATGTGAAGCAGGTAAATAATATTTTTTGTTATTTTCTGCTAAAAAGTCAATCTGATATATTCTTAGTTTTCTGCAATAGCTAAATAATAGGATGGCTAGTAAGTCGCCCAATTTCAGTCATTAAATGTTAAAGTAAGGGGGCTGGTCAGGAATCATCTTTTTTTTAAACAACTACATTTACGATATTACTCACTATTTAAGTTTTTAATATCATTGTAATACAAAGATTGGCTTATTCTGTGTAAGTATCTGTGGTCTGCATGTTTCCAACAAGTGGTGGAAACGAAACTAAGCTACTTTTAGTCAATTTTGTTATTAGTCAAGACACTTAGCAGATAACATTTTAATTTGTGCATTAATGGTTTAACTAAAATAGCGTATCATGCCAATCATATACAGCACACTAAAAAAGCTCTGAAACTCGCGAGGTATTTTTATGATTAATCATGTGATATCGCTCCCTTGCATATTTCGTGGTAATTTAATAATTTACTGTGTGATAACTTTCCAATATTTTCCCATACAATGGTATAAAACATTATCATCATATTCTACAATGAAAACCTATTTAAACTAATAAAGAATAATACAGCAAATGCATCATAACATAGAAACATTATAATTGATACCTTCATCCAGTTTGCAGTGCTGCTCCTTCACCTCAAACAAATAGTGCTGGACCAAGCTACACACCGGCGCAAATTGGTTCCAGCAATACTTACAAGAAAGCAACAACAGCTGTATATACATGTACTGGGGGTCTAGCATTTTCCTCCACAGTTAGTGACACTTTAACTTGTGGTAGTGTAAGTGCTGGCCAGTGGGAACTGAGTGTTTCACCAACTTGTTCTGCAGGTCAGTTATTTATTTGGTGTCATATAAAAGATACTAATGAGTGTACGTTACTGGTTGGACTACAACTTTTTGACATAAATCTAAACGACACTTTTTATTTTTATACATGGATCAAGGTAATTTATTAAACATGCTTATATTTAATATTTGTTGCATTTTATTATTTTAGTTATTTTTTTCAGATGTAGTTGCCAAACCTATGCATAATGGAAAAATTTGAAAATATAAAAACATATTTAACTGTAGATCGGTGAAAAACCATGGGAGTTAACACTCAGGCAATGTCTGATGACCTCGCGCCCACAGACAGGTTACAAGAGCTATTTTATAATGTTGTGTTTGATTCACATGTTCATTCATTATGGTAAAACCCATTAATCCGCTGGATTAAGGCAATTTCTGTTGATGGGTTAAAGTAATGTCTATGACCAGTTTCAAACCTGCAACCATTCGAAAAAAGGTGACGCTCTAATTCATTAGACTAATCTGTAAAATATTAGGAAAACAGTGGTAGAATTAAAGTCACCGGCAACTTTGTTTGATGACAGCTATTATTCATTACCTAAATCCATTGGTTCCATTGATTAAAAAGTGTTTGATTTTATCACATGTAAAAAAAAAACATTCATTTACACCAGTGTTTCTTAAACTGTGTGCCGTGTCACACTAGTGTGTCATCTGGGATTTTCAGGTGTGCCGCAAAACTTTTTGGAATTTTATGTAAAACATAAAAAGGCACACACTGACACAAAATCCATTATCGCACCACCAATAGCCATTGTTGTCGAAGAAATGCTCGGAACTGCCGCCACCCAAAAAATTAGCAGAGTTTCCCTGTCAAATGATACAATGTCATAGAGCAGTGGTTCTCAAACTTTTTAGAGTTGGGACCCACTATTAATTACCACAATTTATGGCGACCCACTTAACTTTATATATAGTTGTTGTAACATGCGTGAGAGACGAAAGGTTCAATGACCTGTGGTCAGGTGAAGATCACGCCACGATTCCAGATTGTGTGATGTCACAATTATTATAATTTCCCCTTGATTTTTGTACAGGAAATAGCCAGTATAGTTAATCAGAGATTTCTATAACTTTTCACGACCCACCAAGATTCCTTCCACCAGTGGGTCGCGACCCATAGTTTGAGAAACGCTGTCATAGAGGATACAGAACTTGTCCTCGGATTTAAAAGATCAAGTTCGTGTACATTTTGTTGCCAAAAAAATGAACTTTTTTGTTGTTGTATTTACAAGCTGACGAATCAACTGTAAGATCTGGAAAAGCCCATCTGCTTGTCGTTATTCGTTTCACAAAGGATTTAAAATTGGTAAATGAATGCTTGTTTTGCAAACACTTAGAAGGCACAACCAGAGGAGAGGATATTTTTAATTGATTTATAATACGGTTATACTTTCCAAGTTGGACTGGAGTAACCGCATGAGCGTTTGTACAGACGGTTGTCCTTCGATACAAGAAACACACAAAGGATTTGTTGTGTTTGTGCTACAAAAAAAGCCAAATGTGGTAATTGCATGATTCACAAAGAAGCGCTTGTGGCCAAATCTTTGTCTGAAGATTTAACAATCGTGATGAACCAAGTGACCCAAGTTGTAAATTTTATTAAATCTAGTTACAAAGTTGACTTTTTTCAGTTTGCAAAGCCATAAATTCTGAGTATAAATGTTTGCTGTATCATACTGAGGTTCGTTGGCTTTCAAAAGAAAAGGTGTTAAAACGCTTGGTTAATTCGAAATGTCAAGTTGTTTCCTTCATGGAAGAAGAAAAAAAAAGACTATGCATGTTTTCTTCAGGACAAAGGTTAGAGGGTAAAAATTTTGTTTCCTTCCGACTTATTTGACAAACTGAACAATTTGAATTTCAGTCTTCAAGGGCCGTTAGAAAACATTATTACAGCCACATTGAAACTAAAATCTTGTCATGAAAAGCTGACGTTGTGGAAAACTAAAGTGTCAAAAACCAACTTTAGTAGTTTCCCTGCTGTCGATGAATCTCCACTAAAAGAGAGCATTTTGCCAGAAATTAAACACATTGTCTGGACTACAGCTATCACTCCAAAATTACTTTTCTAATATTGCTGTTAGGAAATTTGGTTGGGTGGTTAACCCATTTAGAGTCAATAATTCAATCAATCTTACTACCAAAAAAGAGGAGCAGCTCATCAATTTGAAAAATGACATGTTTTAGAAAACCTTAAAAATAATAAATAATTCTGTCATTTGCATCCTGCTCTGTGAATTCGGATTTTCTGCACTGACAGAGATTAATAGCAAAAAACAAGAAAGACTACTGGGAATTGACGACGAAATGCCGTTGTGTTTGTCAAAGATGGATCCTCATTGCAATCTTATTTGTACCAAATGACAAGCACAACCATCCCATTAAATTTCATTAAAATTTGCTGAATAAAATTCCTTGGTTCAATTTGTTTTGTTCAAGTGTACTGCGAATTTTTTAGACTTTTCTTAGTGTGCCATGAGCTCGAAAGTTTAAAACCACTGATTTACACGGATAAACAAAATATCCTCGTTTTAAGACAGTTCTGTAATTTCTCTTCCGGCCTTTTAATCGAAAGGTTGCAGGTGCGAAACTGGTCGCTAGCTAGTCGGTTGTGTCCTTGGGCAAGGAACTTTACGGACATTGCTTGAACCCAGCAGATTTATGGGTTCTACCAAATTGAAGGAACGTGTCTATCATATACAACGCACTGCAATAGCTCCCGGTAACCCAACAAATGGGCGCGAGGTGATTCTGACGATTGCCCCCATGTGTTTAACTCCCCCTTGGTTTTCCCATTCACCTGGATAAACATGAATATTCTATCTATCTTATCCTCTTCCACTAACAAATAAGGTTAACTGACTGGCAAGAATTTAACAAAGGATTTATCTTGTATAGTTTGCAACCCTGCACCAAGTGCATTTGACTCCAATGGCAATGATCCAACATACGTCCCTGTTGTTATCACTGGTACGAACACTTACAGAAGTGGGACACAAGCAACCTATACATGCAAAGCTAACTTTGCTTTTGATTCTACCACCACATCTTCCATTCTTACATGTGGAAGCTCAGCTGCAGGGGCATGGAATCCAACCACTGCACCACAATGCAAAGCAGGTTTTTAAAGCGTTTTTTTTTTAATACCTATGAACTGTTTTATTTCATCGACACACTTACATGATTTTTCAAAACTACCGCTTCTATTTAGAACTTTAAAAACGGTTATCATTATTCCAATAACATTGCTTGCTGTAGGCCCATATGACTTGGTTTTTATTACCACAACCTTTAAACTTCAGCATACCTTCGACACTTACCGATTGAGTTAACCAACCAAAAAATGATTATAGGGTAATTTAAAACTATTAAAAGCAACCCAACTGTGCCCACATTTTAATCTGATTCTCCATAATGTAATGACCGTTTTTGTCCAACCTTGGTACGAAACATTAGTATGCAGTTCTAGTTTATTTTTGTATGAGCTGCCATAATGCACCCTAGTTATCGGCTGCAGGGTGGAAAAATCAAAATCAGCTGCCGACTAGTTGTTTGTGTCCTTGGGCAAGACAGTTTTTAGATATTTGGATGTTTTTCTGAAATAAGTGGTTTAATGTGTTAAAAAAGAACTTTGGTAACCTGAATTCAGGCTTGGGGTAATCTGGTAAATATTCGTTAAAAACAACCCAATTATTTTTCTCTTTTAGGAAGAACATAGTTATCCTATTTTAAGATTCTAGAATTCCTTGCATTTTCTGATCTCTAAGATAAAAAAACAAAGTTTTAACAAAGGATTTATCTTGTATAGTTTGCAACCCTGCACCAAGTGCATTTGACTCCAATGGCAATGATCCAACATACGTCCCTGTTGTTATCACTGGTACGAACACTTACAGAAGTGGGACACAAGCAACCTATACATGCAAAGCTAACTTTGCTTTTGATTCTACCACCACATCTTCCATTCTTACATGTGGAAGCTCAGTTGCAGGGGCATGGAATCCAACTACTGCACCACAATGCAAAGCAGGTATTCAAAGATTTATTTCTTAATACCTATAAACTGTTATACTTCATTGACACCCTTGCATGTTTCTACAAAACT
Source organism: Ciona savignyi (assembly GCA_000149265.1). Classification (NCBI taxonomy): domain Eukaryota; kingdom Metazoa; phylum Chordata; class Ascidiacea; order Phlebobranchia; family Cionidae; genus Ciona; species Ciona savignyi. The sequence continues at coordinate 361,352 of CH001736.1, read as the reverse complement.
ACGGATTCTATTAAGAATTTTAAAAAAATCATTATTCCAAGTAGATTGCTTGCTGTAGGCCTGTGTCCTTTACCACAACCTTTTAACTGCTGCATACCTTTGAAACTCTTACCGATTGAGGTAACCAACCGAACAACATAATAATAGGATAACATAAAACTATTAAAAGTAACCCAACAGTGCTTACACTTTAATGATTATTCAAGATGTACTACCCATTTTCGTTAGTATGCTATTCTAGTTTATTTTTGTATGAGCTGCCATAATGCACCCTAGTTGTTGGCTGCAGGGTGGAGAAATCGAAATCAGGTGGTAACTCATTGTTTGTGTCCTTGGGCAAGACAGCTTTCAGATATTTGGATGTTTTTCTGAAATAAGTGGTTTAATGTGTTAAACAAGAAGTTTGGTAACCTAAATTCAGGCTTGGGGTAATCTGGTAAATTTATGTTAATAACAACTCAATTGTTTACCCATTTTAGAGAGAACAGTTATCCTATACTAAGACTATAGAGATTTTCTGATCTCCAAAGTTTTAATATTGAATTTATCTTTTATAGTTTGCAACCCTGCACCAAGTGCATTTGACTCCAATGGCAATGATCCAACATACGCCCCTGCTGTTATCACTGGTACAATCACTTACAAAAGTGGGACTCAAGCAACCTATACATGCAAAGCTAACTTTGATTTTGACACCACCACATCTCCCATTCTTACATGTGGAAGCTCAGCTGCAGGGGCATGGAATCCAACTACTGCACCACAATGCAAAGCAGGTATTTAAAGATTTATTTCTTAATACCCATAAACTGTTATTCTTTATCGACACCCTTGCATTTTTCCCATTATATTCAATCCTTAAAAAGAGTGCATATGTTATATATATATATATATATATATATATATATATATATATATATACAGTGATGCAGTCTCACCACTGTTGTTTAGCTATGACAACAAAGTATTGCTTGATAACATTTGATTCCAATTGAAACCAAGTTCCAACTCAAAATAACATTTTCCACTAAACAGTGTTTTACAAATGTTATTTAATATGTTTATTGGCTTTTTTTTGTTTTTTTATCACCCCATGTGGAATATTATCCATAATTTGAATGTTTTTTTAATACTTTGCTTTTAACACTTCTGATATAATGCTTTGCTATTAATGTTAGGTTTAAG
>CH001736.1:349603-359801 GCA_000149265.1 Ciona savignyi | reverse complement strand
CTCTGGCTGTTTAAGCGTGGCTGGTAAACAACCATTTCATCTTATAACCTTAAATTTACAATTTAAAAATGTCAGTTAAGTTACTTGATGACTAAACAACCACACAATATAAGTAACTAGTGTAGATATTTAATCTAAACTGTGTGGCATAACCTTCGCTTAATCTTAACATAAAAATTATGGTCAAATAATGTTATTGTCTTTAACTATCAAAATGAAAATGTTATGATTTATACAGTTTTCTTAGGCCATGAGTACTGAAATACTAGTGTACATGAAAATAAGTCACTAAGACAGTTATTTACTACCAGGTTTTTATTGTCAGTTAAAGGTTTTTATTGTCAGTTAAAACATAGATAAACAGATGAAAGTATTGTCTAAAATAAATGGTAAGAGTTGCTTTTATTGAATATTTTGGTTATTTACTAAACTATACAAAATCTGCCTTTGAATATTCTCGAGTTAACAATTTGGATTTCTTATGCTTCTATGTTTACAAGGTAAGGCGCATTTTATACATCATATCATTAAACAACACTTGCTATCATGGGCTTTGCTGCCACTAACAATTTTGCTTCTAATGTAGTAGGCTTTAATTTGCATCTCCACCTCAACATTTCTACACTTTGGCATATGGATAAAAAGACTTCACTCTGCTTTTAGGGGCTTTTGGTAATTGTTTTTATTGCATTGACTTCTTTTGTAATCTTAATGTTTTCTGCTTTGGAATATTAAGTGTATGCATGTACTACTGTAGGATAGGATAGGATAATCATGTTTATTCCCGTGAATAGGAAAACCAAGGCGGTTAACACACGGGCAATCATTAGATCTCCTCTTGCCCATCATCGGGTTACCGGAGCTATTGCAGTGTGCTATGTAAGATTCACACGTTCCTTTAATGTGATTGAACCCATTTATCCGCTGGGTTCAGGCAATATTCATTAAGTGCTTTGCCCTAGGACACAACCGACAAGCTAGCGACAACCGACTAGCTAGAAACCGGTCAGACTATACTGTAGATAAACATATTGACATTGCCACAATCTTTTTTAGTTAGGCCGGTTAGTTATCTGAGTTATCCATCTACCTTATTTATATGAAACTGCACATAAACATAATGCATGAATTTCTAAGATAGTTGAAGCAAAAATGCAGAAACTAATATTATTTCTATGTAATCTTGACCAAGCCAAATAGTCACTAGTAAAATGTTATCGCTTAAACAAAATAAGAGTACCATCTCTGTAATCTTTACTGTAATAATAAAGTGTTTTAATGACAATTTTGTATATCTTAAATGATATGAATTTTACATTCGATACTACATTACAGTCTGTGCAGCTGCACCTCCTGCTGCAAACAGCAATGGTTTGGCTCCCACCTATAGTACAACAGCATTAATTGGTAATACGTACAAAAGCCAGACAATTGCAACATATAAATGTCAATCAAATTTTGAGATTCAAGTTGGTAATTCAGAAACGCTTGTGTGCAACAGTGGGACATGGAGCCCAAATGTAGCTCCAGCTTGTGTTGCAGGTAAAATTCGTTGCTTACTTCTGTTAACTGAAAATCCGCCTAATTTTACCTAATTTTACATCTTATGTCACCAATATCATAGTTATGTGTGTTCTACTAAAAGTGGGAAATGTAAGATAGTTAATTAAACATACATTGTATTTAAAGTTATAGATCACAGATTACAAATATTTGGTTTGTATTTAAATTACTTGCTTAACAAGAGTTACTTGATTTTTCACATTACATTAACAATATTTTTGTGCAGTGTGTAACGCAGCGCCATCGCCAGCAAATGTAAATGGTATTGCTCCAACATACAGTCCAAGTGCAGTTTCCACAAATATATATAGAAGTGGTACCACAGCAACATATACTTGCTCAGGGAATTTTGCTTTTAATGACCCTTTAGCTGGAATTTTAACATGCTCTGTTGGTTCCTGGAGTTCATCTACTGCACCTGTATGTGTACAAAGTATGCAAACTTTTATCTTTATTTAATTAAGCGTAATAAGTTTTTAATTTTTCGATAGTTGTTAATCGCCAGCCAAATTAATCAAGTTCAGAAGATTAACTAACATTAAACTTATTACCATTTGGTTAACTTGAGTCACCTAAGGTGTGACAAAATAAACAACAAAATTTATTCACAATTTTTTTTTCGCTAGCTTACACAAGAATTTACCATTAGAATTAAAAACATGTACCACCAAACAGTGCAGAATAGCCTTGTTATATATATAGGTCTATTTCATTACTTGTTTTCTTTAGCTTGCCCTGGTGCACCAAACCCAGGTTTAAATGGAAATGGCCCAACTTATACCCCAGCGAAGGTTGTTTTAGGTGGCAATGATAGATACAGGAGTACTACAATGGCAATTTATGGCTGTAATGGAAATAACTTTTTTCCCGTGGGAACATCTGAATCCATCACATGTAATGCTGGGACCTGGAATCCAAATGCCGCCCCGACATGCGCTGCAGGTATAATATTTTTTTAATTTGCTTATTTTTATAAATAAAATAATCTTGTTATTCTTTCACAACTAAAAGCTGTTTATCCTACTCCAGTCTTCATTTAGATAACAAACAGTGTAAATTTTTATAGGTAATGGTTTAATTTTAACATCTGCTTGTATTTAATTAAAACTCAATGCTAGTATTACTTTTTTTCTTATTGTGTTGCGACTACAATAACTAGGTATTCATTTTCCTATTCCATGTTGTTATTTCTAGGTTGGTGGTGTACGATACAAAATATGATGTTCATGTTTTATATTCTTGTGTATATAAATATACAAGAGACATTATCACACATGCATTTGTCACATTACCTCAACATCTCAATCATACAACAAACATACAATATAACTGATTATTGCCATGTGATAACACCTCTTGCATTTTTTTATTATTGGGAATAAAACAAATCATCCTTTTTCATTCGTTTGAAAACATTATAAATAACTTTTTTTTTTAAACATTTTTTTAAGGGACGCTATATTTTTTAATAAAAATAAAAAAAATATTTTCCAGTTTGCAATACTGCTCCAGCGGAACAAGCAAATGGCATTGCACCAACATATGCACCTGTAGGTGTCGTTTTATCTGGTGTTGCAAGATACAGACAGGGGACTGTGGCAACATACAATTGCATTGACAACTATGCTTTGGCAAGTGGATTGAGCAACCAAATTACATGCACCGTTGCCCCAAACTGGTCACCCAATTCATCTCCATTATGTACCAAAGGTGGTTTTGCTTGTGGTAGAATTAGCTTATAAATGGCATTGAAAATAATATTCAAAAGATGTCTGTTAAAACTTATAGAGTAATCTGTAAATAAAGTTGTCTTAAATATCTAAACACTGCAACTGCACTAGCAACCGAATTGTGTTGCAACAACGACTTGTTATCCCTCACATGGGATATGAATATTCTATTTATATCTGGGTAAATTTAGTTCAACGACTGAAAAGCATGTGTTTGAAGATAAAGGTATTAAAAATAAAGCCCATGTTTTGATTAAAACTTTAAATGAAGCTAATGTCTCTTATAGTAAAGAAAAGACAAAACCCTATAAATTGGTGATCAGAATACTGTGCTTTGTTATCCACAAGAGACTTAACCACTGCATATGCAGTTAGATAATTACTCTTTTATACCTGCATGTATAATTTTAGGGTATTATATACCAAATGTGTTTGACTAACATTTTTGCTTTCCTTTGTTTTAGCTTGTACAGCTGCACCTGCAGCAGCAAATGCAAATGGGGACCCGCCAACCTATGACACTGCTCAGTTAAACCTTGGTCAAGGCATTTCTTACAGTAGCGGCACAAAAGCAACATACAATTGTAAGACTGATTATGCGTTGGGTGATTCTGTTTCTTCAATTCTAACATGTCAGGGAAGCACTGGTTGGTCCCCTAGCTCTGCACCAACTTGCTTACCAGGTAAACTAATATATATAAATATAAGTTTTGTCTTTATATTTTAAAATGAACCTTATATTGTTTTTGTAGTTTGCAGTGCAGCACCGGCGGCTGGAACAAATGGAAATCCACCAACATATAGTACAACTCCAGTTTTAACTAAATACAGAAGTGGAACAGTTGCAACTTACACATGCTCTGGAGAGTTTGCATTTTCCACAGGAGTTGTGGAAACCTTAACTTGCACAAATGGAGTTTGGTCTGCATCTGCTGCACCAGTCTGTTCAGCAGGTTTGTTCCAGTCACAATTCTAGGTTGAAAAAAAATTACCAGAAAATTGCTGTTCAATATTATTCCAACCAATTAGTCTGGTGGTTTAGTTCGACGCCTTTTAGCCAAATGGTTGCAGGTACGAACCTGGTCGCTAGCTAGTCGGTTGTGTCCTTGGGCAAGGCACTTAATGGATATTGGGTGAACACAGCGGATTAATGGGTTCTACCAAATTAAAGGAATGTATGTATCATACACAACACACACTACAATAGCTCCGGTAACCCGACGATGGACACTAGGTGATCTGACAATTGCCCATGTATCTATTGTATGGATGTGATAGTTAAAGCCTAAAACATATTGTAAAAAAGTGGAGATTTAAAACGTTGCTTTATTGTACTTTATGCCAGCTGGTTGAATATGCCTCTGCAATAAACTTGGCAGCCATCGTTTAAACCCAGTTTTTAGATGGGATAAACAAAAACTGTAACAATGTCTTCTGTATGTTTTTGCAAGTAATAATTGTATGCAATGATTTTAAAACTAATAAAAATCCAACCAACAAAGCAGAAAAAAATATCGATTATTATTCCTTTTGCTATTAAATCACAATTTTCAAATGCCTTGTGTCTGATTATATGAAGTAGACTTTATCGTATTAGCAACCCTTGATAAAAATTGCTTCCTATATTATATCCACATACTAAAATTGGAAATTAATGGGATTTAACTGTGTGTGTATGATTAGGATTTTGCACAATATTATTTAAAATCCACATAATAGTTATTTTGTAACTATTTTTTACCATCCTTTCCTACCTATCCAGATAGTAGACGTTTTTACAGAACTTAGAAATAAATGTGACAATTACCGGTGGTATAATGCTTGCTTGAAACTACAATTCAGGGATAATTGTTCTTGTTGTAGGTTTGTCCAAGCCACAATATTGTATTTATACTGAGTTAAAGAATAGATATATTACATACCAACCTATAGAGTAAGATCATTTAAACGTCTTAAATGAATTATCATTAAATTATTAATAATATTCTGTAAGAGTATTTACAATGTGACACCTCCTACAGTTTGCAGGGTTGCTCCAGCGGCAAATGCTCAGGGCACTGTACCAACCTATAGTTTGGCAGCACTTACTAGCAATGGAATTACGAGATACCGAAGTGGTACCAGCGCTTCCTATGGCTGTAATACCAACTATGACTTTCCAACCACTGTTCAGGATTCATTGACATGTACTTTAGGGACTTGGAACCCCACTGTTGCACCTACTTGTGCTCCAGGTAGGAACTTTGGTTCTTAGTATACTGAATTTGAATGAAACATAAAGGAATGTTTTAGTCTGCGCCATTAACTTTTTTAGTGTGGTCGCTTACAAAATTCGACCAGCTACCTATCAGATATATTCATGGCAGAATGAACATTGCTTTAACTCTAATAGATTTATTGGATTTTTAAAACTAAGTTTCATAAAATATTAAAATACCATGGATATTATGCCCTTTACAAATCACTGCTTCAAACAATAATGAAACATGGTCCTATTTTAAATAATTTGGATTTTGTCACTTGCTTAATAACAATTAACCGGCTGCATAGTTTATTTAGCTTCACACAAAAGGTGCACATCGACCAACACTCATGTTGTTGCATATTTCTCTGCCACATGAAGACAAATCAAAGACTTTTCAACAAGACCAAAAAAACATTTTAATCATTGAAGGGGTAGGCTTCAAAACGGGTACATGAAATTTGCACGTAATGTTAGCATAAGCATGTATATTTGTTTGGTCATGCTCAATGCAAAGGTTGTAACCCACTAAAATGCTAACCACTCAATGAAGTTTTTTAACATCTGAAGTGAAGAACTTATTTTACATGAACTGTTGTAGCTTCAAACGTGTACCATGGTCGAAAAGCCAATGTCACCCTTGTTTGAACTACACTTCGATGAGACAATGGTTTAGGCAACAGTGGACTATAAATACATCAAGAGCAACTAAACTGGCCAACAAAACCAAAAAACTGTCATCTTACCAAGTTTGATTTTATCAGTCTTGCCATGAAACCATCTTTATTTAACAATGAAACATCTGTTGCTTCTGAAAGTGAAATGTTAGAGAGCATGGAGTTTATATTGCCAGAAGTAGTTCAAAGTGTTTTATTGCCAAAGAAAAAAGATAACAGCGAGAATGCCCCGAAACAACTTATTCAGTTAAAGCTAGAAGCTCAAGCACAAATCTAGTTGTGTGTCTGAGGCAGCAATTGAGAAAAACCGACCTCTGTAAGATCAGATAAGATTGTCATAAAAGAACAGAAAAGATTTGTTATAGTTTCCATAATACGTTAAACAGTTTGCATTACATATTTTACTCCGAAGATTATTTGCAGTGAGTTAAATAATTAAAATGACCTTGATTGATAAAACACAAATCTACTAATACCTTCGGATTTAATATGAAGAAAATTTTAATATGCATTATTCAAAGGGGTACAAAATCTAGGGATAAAAGAGGTATGTAAAAGTCCTTATTAGTCTACAAAGATCATCCATCCCATAATAACCATGTATAGTGACAGTGCACAACAGCTCATACTTTGGATACTCACCATTTTTAACATAAGGTGAAACTTGTCCGTACCATTTACAAGCTTCTTTAAAGAAAGGGGCTCGGCAGAATAGTATATATGTTGACCGCTGATGATAATGTAATAATAATCTTTGAAACGGATGGTGCCATGGTATGTCCAAAGTAGTTTTATGGGGGCACTTAAACAACAAACACACTATAATCAACAAAGAAAATAGAAGAGTGAAAAACTGAGTAATCATCATGATTACTTAACTATTTTATTTTTATTATAACTGAAAACATCTTATAAATAGTTTAAGCTTTGTAAATTGGCCCTAACAAAGAGTGCCAAAGACACACATTTACAGACGTAAAACAGGGTTAATTTGAAAATACACTTGTATGTTTTCAAAACAAACATGCGCAACACCTCATTTGTTTTTGGAATGCAAACTTTCAATGAAGATTTCTGGCTGAACATCTTATTTGAAATGTTGGTAATTGGTGGTAGGCTACATGGTAAGCTTTGTACTATGCTCAACTGCACCATCGACACTCAACGGTTCCTGTGGGTCAGTATACAATTGGTTTGATTGTCACCTATACTTGCATCACAAGTTAGAGGTTTAACATTCAGAAATTTACCCTTTAATTTAAACAAAATTTATGAACACAGTGTATCAATTAGTTAAACAAAAATAAAAGCAATGTCCCTTTTTTAAAAAAATTCAACACTTTGCATCTTTTTAGAAAACCACATCATGACACTCAGAATTCTATTGAACAACTTGGATTTTTTACTACTGTGGATAAAAATACCTTAGAAGGCCATGTTTACCCTAAACAGGGTTTAGTTTACATTGCACAATTAGGGCTGAATCAACCAGGACTACAAATATATGTCACTATTTAATTCCTACTATTTCTAATTTTGTCATTTTATTATTTAACTGTTTCCATCATTTTTAAACTAAAGTATCATTTGTTTTTGGTTTAAGTAGTGAACGATCAAATATGCAAAATCATTTTAAAATCACTTCTTGGATGATACCCTAGGATAACTATTATTATAATTTTCGCCCAACATAATTCTTGATTTAAATTGTTCACCTATTGTTTTTTAGCAGAATGTGCTTGATTATCTGGCCAGTTTGTACTATGTTTGTATGTCTACCATCAGGAAGGTCGTGAGGTTGAAGTTTGTCAGTGGCAAGTTGGTTATCCTTGTGAAAGACACATACCAGATTTGGCTTAAACTGTTGGTTCAATGAGTTGTTACAAATATGGCAATAGCTTCAACTACTGTACTGTGGATATAAGTTATCTGACGATAACAGTGACAAATCATTCAATGTGGATTTTCCTCGTTCATATCTATTCATTGTAATAAAACTTTTTTAATATATATATAGTGTTGTTTGTAATATTCAATATTGTTCCTAACATTTGGTAATACTTTGTATAATCTTTATTCTTAAATGTAATAAGCTTTGAATATAGCCATTTCTGTTTTTTTTACATTTGCTAGTGTGAAGTGTCAAATAAAAATATGTGTACTTGAAACTTACGACCAACCAATTTGTTTCAAAAAATAAAAAAAAAGATTTTACAATGAGATTGATATGATGAGGTAACGATACTTAATGTTACCATTTCAATTATGTTACTAAAACAGCCTTTTGGCAATGTTTAGCAATGGTTGTACCAAAAACCTTAGCAACCTAGTAACAACAGGTAGTTAATTTGAATGTTGTACAAATGTGCTTTTTTTATATTTTCCTGTTTTGTATTATTTTGTGTACACTTTTTTTTAATTTCTAGACTTTACTTGGTTTGAGTTGATTGCACCTTGGTAATCAAGTAGTAACACGTTTAGCTATTTCGACAGTTTGTAGTGCTCCCCCATCTCCGACTACCAACAGTGCTGGCCCAACTTTCAATCCCACTCAACCTGGTCCTACTTATAAAAGTGGAACAACTGCTGCATATACTTGTACTTCACCAGCGATATTTGTATCTGGGGCTGCTACTATATCCCTAACATGCACAACGGGTGCTTGGAATCCAAATGCTGCCCCAACTTGTACAGTAGGTGAGTTAGAATTCTAACAATGTTCCAACAGTTAAGTTTCCTGTGTTGTAAATTACTTCTTTTTTCAGTTTGTTCGGATGCACCAACTCCGAATGCTAATACTAATGCACCCACATACAGCACCACTGCAATTGTGTCTGGTGGCAATAAGTACACAGTTGGTACGGTCGCTACTTACACCTGTTCTGGTGCTAGAGGGTTTACAGGAACTTTCGAGGAGTTGTATAAAAAAAAATTGACTTGTTTATCTACTGGAGCATGGAGTTCGTCAACTGCACCAGAATGTGTTACTGGTACTACTCTGAATATTCCATTTTATAAATTTATATCATCACCCCTCCATACATATAGCTCTTGTATTTTCTAAGATGCAAAATTGCACTTTTATGTTAAAGCATGTTTTTAAACTTATTTTGTTTACTTTAAAGTTAAATCAATATGCCTGTAATATTTAACATATTTTAGTTCATGTAAGGGGCGACAGAAATAAAAGACTAGAACTACAAATTTAATGTGCACAGAGTGGTGTTATATATGTTACTACTAAAAATGAACTGTATCATATTAAATGCACTGTTTTTCCTACAAAAAAAGGACTTTAATGACATAAGCAATTATTCCATAAACACAGTGAATAGTGACTGGTGTTGTGTCAGAGCCACATGGTCTAGGGGATAGGGATGGTGATCATAACCAAACTGGTGCTTGGGTAAATCTATACACCTACCACTTTTCTGCTGCGCAATAGCTTTGGTAACCTGACTCTACCCAAGATAAAATGTGACAATTACTCATGTTATAGTGACTAAAGTTCTTTCACACGCAGGGATAAAATTTAGTTCCATTCTACCCATGTGGATAGGAATTTTTGTATCTAAATTTTAAAATAACAAATTTACTATAAAAAATAATATCCCATTCCTTTAATCCTATCCACACTAAATACCCCTAGTGGCATTATTAGATACTGTTCTCTTATTATTCCTTGTTTTAAAATCTCACTTATAATATAGGTTGTGCAGGAAATGTAGTGGTTTTGTGTCAGAACAATCAAGTATGTGCAGTTTCTGGTGATAGCTGTCGCTGTGACACTACCACTGCTGGTCATTTCTGTGGTAAGAATTTTTGAATGCTTTATTTTAATATTTTAACTGTAAATTTCACATTTTATGCATTTTTGTTGCTCACATTGTCACACTACTGGCAATAAATTGGACTATAATGGTCAGTTGCACAATGTGACAACTATTTCCTTACTGGTTTGGACCCACATCACTTATAGTAGAAAA